>JAPKLW010000788.1:229071-268102 GCA_026898455.1 Plectranthus barbatus
ACAGTCATACACAAACTGCTATTACCCAAGATACAGATATACAAGCTCAACTAGAGCCTTTCACTGCAACTCAAAGTAATACACAATCTGCATATACTTCTGTACCTTCATTTAGGCTTAGGATCTCGTCAAGCCATAGAGATCTAGATTCTTTTAATGTCAGATAAAAGAATCGATCTCGACTTAGGTCCTTATCAATGTGTGCCCCACACCAACATACCAAGTCATCCAAGATAAGATGCTTATTACTGCGTATGCTGCAGCCTACACCGACAGTTTATCCTGGAAATGTCTCAGCTGTGATAACTATTTATATCTCGCTAGGTCAAACGATCCATACGATCTTTCGTGATCTTCTACACACCGTATGATCTCCCTATCGACGAGATAAGAGGATAATTGCGTTTGCGACACACGTTTGTTAATTCAGACAGGAGATGAACATACAACATTTATGATTCCCAGTACATTAACCAATCGACCTTGTACATAATATACTAATCATAATGCTTTCAGTAAATAAATCCATCACAAGTCAAGGGCTAAACCTTCATGAAACTTGTCCTACGCTATCGTGAAGCTTTTATAGTTTGCTTCTTAACTTTTCTGGTTTGCGGCTAATGCCCGTCAGAGTCAATCCCTTTCAGAAATGACTGTTGGATCTTCCTAGGATGGAAGGTATCCCAATGATTGAAGATTCTCAACCGAAGTTAAGGAATCTCTAAAAAGCAGTGTCAGATGTTCAATGGAAGACATTCTTGGTTGTTGAGGGCTTTGAATACTCTTTATCTCGTGCTCTCAACTGACTACTTTTCACTTGTTCGTTTTTTCACAGGAATATCACACTTAGGATGTTTGCGAAGTCGGTAGTGATAGAAGCAGTAGTTGTCTTTCACTTTTGGACTTGTCTTTTATACTTGGAGATTCAAACTTTGAATCTCCATACCCGTTAGACACAACGACTCCTTCGTCCAAGAGTGGTTCGACTTTTTCAGTTGCTTTTGGCGTCGTACAGTACTTTCCGAACTACTTCGGGAAAGCTTTGTCCTTCGTGTGTACTTCTGTCAGAACGGGAGTATAGCATTCGCTTTTGACTGTCTTGCTCTGCTAAGCTCCTTTAACACGATCTGCTAGACGGGTATCCTTAGCAATCTACTTTTGCTAGTATCTGACTGCTGACGCCTCAGCAAAGTTAAGCACTTGGTTCCTTTGATTTCTGATTGCTATCTCTTTTAGCAATCTGCTATAAGCTAGCAAATGCTGACTCCTTCAGCATTTAGCTAATCTTCTTCCTACTGGTGAGTAGATACCTTTTAGTAGTCTCTTCTTCTAGTATATGATTGCTAACGCCTTAGCAATCATTCTCTTTAGCACTTGACTGCTAGCGACTTTAGCAATAATCTGCTGGATGTTAGCAAATGCTAACTCCTTAGCATTCTGCTATCACATGTCTTCTAGCATATAACATTCTTCGGTGTCTGCTGGGAGAACTTCTAGCAAACTAGTCTATTACAACTCAATACTTGGCCTATACAGGACATTACAAGATATGCTAGACTATTCTAGAGTTCAGCAAATGATCGACCATTTACTAAGGTTTGATCCAACAAAACCTTTTACAATGAAATCCTAAGGGGGATTTAGGAACAATTTCCCATCAGCCGGCTACGGGGCGCAAAGCTGCAGAAGTCCAAGAACTATCTTTTGGAGAATCTTGGATCGAACCAATGCTGAAGTATATAAGAGACGACACGATGCCCGAGGACCGAACAGAGGTTGTTCGGCTATCCAGAGCGGCAGTAAAATATACAATCCACAATGGCGAACTATACAGGCGGTCCGTAGAAGGCCCCCTATTCAAGTGCCTTGAACTAGCTATATGACAAGTAGTCCTAATGGAAATACATGAGGGCAACTGTGGGAGCCACCAAGGATCTAGGCCACTAGCTCACAAAGTCATCTCTGCGGGCTTCTACTGGCCCTCATTGCGTAAAAATGCGAAGAACTATGTCCGAAGTTGCGACGCTTGCCAACGGTTCAAAGTGACAACTCAAAGCCACGCAGAGCCACTCCATGCCACGGTCGCGGCTTGGCCCTTCATGGCTTGGGGGATGGACATAGTGGAAAAGCTCCCGAAAAGTGTCGGGTAGAAAGAATACTTCCTAGTAGCGACTGACTACTTCACAAAGTGGGTCGAAGCGGAAGCATTCCATAACGTCAGAGAGCAAGAAGTTATCAAGTTCCTCTGGTCTCACATCCTATGTATGTTCGAGATCCCAAAGGAAATCCGAACGGACAATGACACACAGTTTACAGGATGAAAGGCAAGAGTTCTGCGAGCAGTACAAAATCAAGCTGGTCTTCACCACACCAAGGTATCCAGAAGCAAATGGCCAGGTAGAGTCAACCAACAAAATGATTATGGCCACAATGAAGAAGCGCCTCGATGCTCACAAATCAAAGTGGGTGGACGAACTGCCCGGAGTCCTATGAGTGTATCGAACCACTCCACAAATGTCGTTAGGAAGTTCACAATTCGCTCTCGCATATGGCAAAGAGGTCGTTATCCCGACAGAAGTAAAGGCTGGGAGTTTGCATGTACAGACATGCGAAGAAGAAGAAAGCAATGACAAGCTACTAAAAAATCTGGAACTAATCAACGAACAAAAGGATCAGGCCCTACTCAATATGGCCCAAAGAAGGAAACAGGTCGAAAGGTTCTTCAACAAGAAACTGCGCATGCGAACTTTCAAAGAAGGAGATTGGGTTCTCAGAAGAGTCTTTAAGAACACAAAGGAAGAAAGCCAAGGAAAGCTTGCACCAACATGGGAAGGACCTTACAAGGTCACTAGAGTAGTAGGTCGAGGCGCCTACCACCTAAAAGACCACGACGGAAGAGAGATCGCAAACAACTGGAACATCAAGCATTTGAAGAAATACTATTTCTAAGAAAATAGGAGATCGAACTCGTCGATCTCGCATATACGCTCCCTCTCTAACACTATTTACTTTTTGTTTATTTCTATCATGCAAATTACTAGCTTAAGCATCGGAGGGGCGACGCGACATCGTCGCCCACACTCCTCATGACTATCTTGCAGGGTACGCAATGCACTTCAAAACATAGTTCGCGTGACCTCTCAGATAATTATCATTCACCTTTTTATAGTTCAATTATCACTTTTTATTATATAGTACTAACTTAAGCATCGGACCGCCATCATTACCCTAATACGCACGGGAGTAGTTCTCCGACTGCTTCTGCTGCTCGAGCAGTTGCTGAGCCAGGAGTTCTTGTTCTTTTCGCTGCTGCTCGGACTGCTCCCGCGCCTTCTCCTGCTCCTCATCTTTCTCCTTGTCCCCCTCTGCCTCGAGCTCATCGAGGGCGTTCAAGTTGATGCCCGAGAATTTGCCAGCAATCCTCTCCCAGACCTCGCTCTCAACCTGTTCGGCGAGCGTCTACTAAGAGGTTAGACAGTACGAAAAGGATAAAAGATCTCAAAGTAACCACAAAGGCAGGGCACCGTGAAGTACCTCGTAGGTCTCGGCGAAGTGAGGGGAGGTGATGAGGACATCGAAGTCCAGGCCCTCGCCGGTCTGCATCAAGGCAATCCGCTCCACATACTTCTTGATCTTGGCTAGATAGCTCTCGCGCTGAGTCTTGAGCCGAGCATAAAGAGAGAGGAGCTAATCATTTCTCGCCTTTAAATCCTGGACCAGCTTGGCGGCATTTGATTGGGCCTCCGTAGCTTTCCTCCGCCAGGCGTCCAACTCCGCATGTCTAGCCTCAGCCTCCTGCTGAGCTGCCTCCGCCTTCGCCGCGGCCGCCCTTTCATCTGCCGCATCGAGCTTCTCGTTGAGGCTGTCCACCAGCCTCTTGGCCGAGTCCGACTCCTTGCGGAGCTGGTAGATCTCCTCAGACCACTTGTCGCCGAAGACAGTAAGCTCACGGTGGATGGAGTCGAACTCCAATCAAGCCTGTGAAAAAGAAATAAGTGAGATGGAGGAGCTCAAAAAGAAAAATTAAGCAGAGAAATAGGCAATACCTGAAGCTGGTAGAGCTCATAGTGCGCCAGACGCACAAGGGCGGTCCTCGACTGATCCACGGAGGCTAGGTTTTGCAGGAGCTTGCTTTCTTGGACCAAGAAAGGGTCCACGAGCATGTCCGGGGGGCTGTGGTGGTCACCACGGCCCTGCTTCGGTCCTCCTAGCACGTCGCGTTCCCTTGAGCGCCGGCACCTGCGGTGCTCGAGCTGGCCAGACTCCTTGGCCTTTCCCCCTATCCTCTGTTCGCTGCGAGGAGTCTTGGCGGGTCACGGGGCAAGAGGACTCTGTCCTCCCCTCCTCCTGATTCTTGAAGGGCGGCGGAGGAAACGGTGGAGGCGGAGGTGGAGGGGGCAGCTCGGAATCGACATGAGGCCGCTTTGGAGGGTTCGCAGCCCGATGGCGAGCCTCCTCCTCCTTGCGGGCCCTCTTTTGCGGAGGGCCAGGACGACTTGTTCGGCCAAAACTTGGGGCCAACAGCGCGTCACGGACTCTGGCAGGGGGTTAAGGCGGTTTGATGAGTCGAGGTAGAAAGTTGTGGTGATGAAATGACTGTTCTGGACAACCGGCCACTCGCGATCGCTAGCGCTTACGTCGTAAGCCCTATCGACCCTCGCTTGTTTGGCATCGGTTAGCAGAGTTCGAGGGGTACCTGCAAAATAAAGGGAATTAGTCAGTGAGCAGTCCGAAAGAGAGAAGAGCCATCATTGGGAACAACCACCCACGGATCGGATTTCCCCCCTGACGGAGAAACTCAAGGTTCTCGGTGTCAAGCTGGAGGTAGAAAAATGTGGTCCACCATCCCGGGGAGTTCGAAGGGGCTTCTTTATCAGCGTCAACTTCTCACCGGACCACCGAGTAAAGTAGTAATAGTATTTATCGGCGCCTTGGTTTCTGCCAATACATATGATGCCATTCTCGAACCGTGGGAAGGCCTAGTCCAAGGTCCATCCAGACTAGCAGCACTCCGGCTAAGTGGCACCATCCATTCGGTGTGATCTAAAGGGCGAGAGGTTGTAGGAGGCCAGAACCTCACTAAAGAAGGGATGCACCGATAGGCCCACACCATTGTCCATCGCCGCCGTGTAAAATGACACGAAGCCAGGTGGCGGATCGAAGCACCAATGGCTGGGGCAGGGCGCCACATATTTAACTCCGTAGCATGGGATGGACTCGGCCGGAACTAGAGTCCTCCCTATTTTGTGAGTCCGATCAGGCAGAATCCATCTCACACAAAAGAAAATCTTGAATAAAAAGGTTAACCTAAAGAAGATAAGAAAGAGGGAAGACGAGCCCCGGTCAGCCCATACTCTTCCTCACAAATCAAGAACCCTAGAAGTTTTTTCCTAAATCGCTGACCGCACACACCATCAATCAGTAAAAGAAAAGGTAAGGAGAAGGGAAGGAGAAGAGAAAGGACTACCTTGTAGAATCGCAAACAAACAAACAGTTGCTGGTCGCCGGGGCTAAGAATCGGGATGATCGGTCGATTGCCAAAAATCACAGGAAAACAGAGAAAATGGGGGAGAGAGAAAGAGCGTATTGGTAAATGTGAGGGTCCACTTACCCCAAACGACGGTTATACTGCGCGCCCCTTCAACTGCTCTGAACCACCCCCGAATTTTACAGATATTACATAACTGCCATCGGGATTTGCCGCCCAAAATCTGAATGCACTCCGCCACAAAAGTGGTTCGACAAAAGAAGTTCGGTAAAAGTAGTCTGATTGAACGCGGGCCCATATAGGGCTCTGATCGGACCATTAGGGGCTCGACGCCCCGATGAGAATGGAAAATTGAATACCATTTCACATATTAAGACCCCATCCTACGAACCTATTGAGTTCGTTAGGGCTCACCAGATGGACAATAATGATAAATAGGACAGAACTTGAACTATCGAATCAACACACTGCGGTTTCAAGTGATGGGTTTTGTATACTGAAAGAATTTATTACAATGAGTATACAACGGTTTATTTCTACTATCTGTTAACAATCGTACATGTATGAACAATGGTATCCTCTTGTCTCACCGATAGGGACGATCATACGGCGTGTTGTAGATCGCAGAAGACAGTATGATCACTTGACCTAGTGAGACATAAACCTTGATCACAGCCGAGACAGCGTATGAGGATACGTCTGTCCGGATGGCTGCGGCATTGTCAGAATAAGTAGTCTGTCTTGGTTACTTGACATGCTGGTACGCAGAGGTGGCGTATTGCTGGACCGCAGTGAGATATATTCGTCTGTCTGACATCAGCGAATAAAAGATCTCGTTATATTGATTGAGTCCAAACCCTAACGAAGGTTCAGGGGTTTGCACGGGTTGACTGTTGCTTTGACTTGCCATGGTGGAGAGCCTGAGTAACGTGCTCATATATATCCGCATCTTGGGTAACAGCAGTTCGTGTAGTACCCCCTGAGACTGAACTTAAGTAACCATATCCGAGTAATAGGATGGGGACATTCCCTGAGGAGCTCAATAACATTCATCGTGCCAAAGTCCTGCAGGCTGATTAAGTTCAGGCACGAGTGATAAGGTTTGAGTGGTACTACTCAGGAATAATAAGATATTAATTAATTGTAGTTAGAGCTTGTCAGAGGCTCCGATTAATTAATGAATGTCCGGTAACCTTAAATATGGGGATTCTCAATTAATGCAACATGTTCTCATAACGTGGTAATAAAGGGGTAGGTCAGTATTAATTCTGTGGTGAAAAAGAATTAATATTAATTAATTAATGTGTCCTGGGTTGTGGACATGTGAATTAATTAATTTATAGGCCCACTTTATTATTTGCATTAGGTCCCAGGTCTGGCCCAACAAGTGTGCTGAATTGAGCCCAAAATGGCCCATTAGGGTTTCCAACCCTAGGTCTATAAATAGACAGCTCTCTCTCATAAGTCATAACACAGTTGAAAAACCCTAAACCTAAGAGAGAGAGGGGGCGCCATTTTTGAGAAGGGAAAGGAGGAGAATTTTCAAATTCTGGTCCTGCTCAAGCCACAGATCTACGGAGTCCTCACCAGTAGTAGATCTGAACAGCACCGGGACACAGATCTGAAGACCTGATCTGGAGAACATAACTTCTTCTTTCTCTATTTCTTTATTTCGAATTTGTTTTGAAATTAGATTGCTAATTTTTGTTTCCGCAGACAATTCGAATTGCGTGGTTGAATTGAAGTTTGGAATTCAAACGCAAAAGATCGGTACAGACACTACGGAGTTTCGGTAAATCTCTCGATCCACAATTCTTCGTATTAAATTCATAGGAGCATGCTAGGGTTTTGAGAAATTAATTATGGGCAATATCCATAGATCGATCCGGTTCAGTTTGGTTTTGGTGATTCGGTTCACGTAAAAACCCTACAATTGGTATCAGAGCCAGGTTATCTGATTTATGGCTCTGTTGTTCATAATTAAATTCGATATTATGCATGTATGAATTTATTATTGTGGATGTTGGTTTTTGTTCCTGGTGGCAACCCGTTGATTCAGCCCGCGGTGGTTTATCCGTGTAGGGCTGAATTATTTTGTAAAATCATGAGAAAATCCATGATTAGAATAGATTTGAAAATTGTAATAGAATAGTTTCTGTAATTTTTCAAATTTTGTAATTGAACGGGTCGAGGACGAAGAACGAAGATGGAGCCAACGCAGGGCCGACGGAGACGACGGCGGGCGCAGGCAGCGCGGCAGGCACGCACGGCCGGGGCGCGGGCAGCGGCCTCGGCGCGCGCGGCCTGCGCGAAGTACGGCGGCACGGCGGGCACGCGGGCGCAGGGCTGCGCCGTGCGGCTCGGCAGCCAGTGCGGGGCGCTCGCGCGAGCGCGCAGCGTGCAGGGCGCGGCTGTGCCTGGCCGGCTGGCGGCGGCTCTGGTCATCGTCGGCTGCTGTTGTCCCGTCGCGGTGGCTTGTGTTTTTGGTGGTTTGTGCAATCCTGTGTAAACCCTAGGTTTGCATTAGGGTTAGGGCAAATCATCAGATCACAAAGGCCTAAAAATCCAAAAGATTTGGTGTATCAAGATTTGGAGGCCCTTGAAGATTTGAGAAGATTTGAATTTATCCATTAAATTCAAAATTCAAATTGTAATAGATAGATTTTATTTTCTATTTAATTTTGGGGCCACGAGGAATTTTTGTTTGCCTTAATTGTCCTCGTATGATATGTGATTTATTTATGTGCGCTATTAAGCATGTGTAGATAATAGGAAAAGCATGTTTTACTGCTTTTATTATTTACAGCTTTCCAAGCATGCTTATGTGATTAATTTCTTTTGTTGGATTATATTTTGGGAATTTTTGGGCATGTTTAATTACATGCAAAAATTTGGAAAATATAATGACAAAAGGAAATTATGTCTGCGCATAAAGAAACCTTTTAAAAGAAAAATACTTAGCAGATTTTTTAATTAAAATCAATAGACCTCCACAAAGCGGTCCTAGGCTGTAAGTGTATCTCTCGTTCTAGTAAACGTCTACGAGTGTAGCTTGCTAGTTCCCGGAGGTACATGGGTACGGTTGTTGGGATTTCTAGACAAACACTTTAAATCATGTGAATAGTGGGAGGGCTTTGCGTAAACGTCTACGAGTGTAGCTTGCGTAGACCTCTTTCACAAGTATTCTAGGATTGATTTAAATTAAAGATAACAAAAGCTTTAAGGGCTGTGCGGTATGGTTACGTGCCATGCTAAACTGTCTCTTTTGGCCGGAGTTAAATTTGTGGTTAATTGCTTAGAAGCATCTTAGAATATAATGTAAGAATTGCATCCCTGTTCTTGAGAGATGGCTTGGTCTAAGGTTTTCACTAATTATTAATTTCTAGTGTCAAAAGCATCCTGACATGGTAGTGAAATTAAATGGATTGGGGCTTAAAACCCGCAGTTCTGGTTGAGGGTGACATCGTAAACGTCTACGAGTGTAGCTTGCGGTGGGAACTCTTGGGCAATTAGTGGAAAACATTTGTATTTGATTTATTAAAAGGTTTTCAATGCATTTGTTTTCGAAGTTCAACATGTATGTCTATGTCTAATGTGATCAACATTCTCGCACAAAACACTCTAACTGGTCCGAACTTCCTGGAATGGAAGCGCAATCTCGAATACCTCCTGATTGCAGAAGAACATATGTTCGTTCTGCAAGTACTTCGTCCCATAGTGCCAACTGCTGAGTCCTCTCAAGAGGAAATAGACTATTATAACAAGTGGGAGAAATCAAACAATGTAGTCAAGTGCTACATGATGACCACTATGTCGAAAGTCTTGCAGCAGCAACATCAGCACCATAGGGATGCCTATGACATTATGTTAAGTCTGACGGCGACCTATGGGGAAACTGATAGAGCTGTCAGATTCAATCTCATGAAAGAAATCGTGAGTAAGAAAATGACTGATGGCACCTCAGTGAGAGAGCACGTAGTTACCATGACTCACCTCATGGATGAACTGACAGTGCATGGTGGAGGTATCGATGCTGAGGCTAAGGTCGATATCATACTGAACTCTCTACCCAAGTCCTTTGAGAGTTTTAGACTGAATGTTGTCATGAACAAGAAAGAGTATATTCTTAACGAGTTACTCAATGACTTGATGGCAGCTGAATCGGTCATGAACCCTCAGAAGGTTGCCTTGGCCACTTCTGGTAATCTCTCTGTTGTACCGAAAAGTATGAAGCGGAAGAAAGGGATTAAGAAGTGGGCCAAGAAGACACCTATGAAGGATGGTGGGGCTGGGAAAAATCCTAAGGTGGCGACTGAAAGGGACAGGTGCTTTTGGTGTGGTAAGAAAGGACATTGGAGGAAAGATTGTCAAGCCGACAAAGCTAGACAAGGTATGCCATTTTGCATGTATAACTGCAAGCATGATTAGAGTTAGTTGTTGCTCTTCTAGAGCTGTAAGCACTGACTTGTTGATCATGTTGTTGTACTTTGCAGGGGACCGTGCCGACAAGGCTGGTGAGTGATGGCAAGAAGATACCAAACTGGATGAAGGCAACGTTTTATGACGGAGCTTCATGGATTTTTCTTTTCTTTATGTTTTGATGAATAAAGTACATTTGAGAGTTTATTTGTGGGTCGTGGTTTATCGGCAGGACAAATTTTATCAACTTTCTATGGATGTTTGTTATTTATGATTTCAATCATTGACGATAACAATGTCATTCATTATGTAATGTTGATTCATACTCTTTATATTGCTTCGATCAAATATGTCCTTTATATTGCATGCAATTCATCCGTAATTGATAATCATAGGAAGAGAAAACTTACTTCTTCTAATGAGGATCTTACATATCTCTGGCACTTGAGACTGGGTCACATTAGCTTGAAGCGGATTCAGAGACTTGCAGATGACGGTACATTGGACTTAGTCCGGGCTGTACCTTATCAAGTCTGCGAATCCTGCATCGAGGGCAAGATGTCAACTAGGCCTTTCAAGGCTAGTCAGTCTCGAGCAGAGAAAGTGTTGGAATTGATCCATTTTGACTTATGTGGACCGATGTCGACGCAGGCTCGTGGAGGGTACGAGTACTTCGTCACTTTCATTGACGATTACTCAAGGTACGGATACGTTTACCTGCTTCGCTACAAGTCTGAATGCTTTGAGAAATTCAAAGAGTTCAAGGCTGAAGTAGAAAAGAAGGTCGGGAAAACTATCAAGTCGCTGCGATCTGACCGCGGTGGCGAATACCTCGGTAACGAGTTCCTACAGTATTTGTCAGAAAATGGGATTACATCCCAATGGACTGCACCGGGTACTCCCCAGCAAAACGGTGTAGCTGAAAGAAGAAATAGGACTCTTCTAGAGATGGTAAGATCAATGATGAGTTATGCAAACTTACCAATTTCGTTTTGGGGCTACGCATTGGAGACAGCAGCTTACGTGCTTAATGTGGTGCCTTCTAAATCAGTTCCTAAGACGCCTTCTGAGCTCTTCCTTGGTCGCAAATCTAGTTTGTGCAAGTTTAGAGTATGGGGCTGTCCGGCACACGTACTGTCGAATGAACCTGATAAGTTAGAAAGTAGGTCAAAAGTAATGCTGTTCATAGGGTATCTCAGGCAAACGAAAGGTGGTTACTTTTACTGTCCTGAGAGTCAAAGGGTCGTTGTTAGCACCAACGCTAGATTCTTGGAGGACGAGTATGTGAGTAATCACAGGTCAAGGAGTGATATCGTTCTTCAAGAAATTGAGAACGAGAATGCAATTCCAAGGGAAGGGGAACGTGTAGATGTGGGTGCTCCTGTGAGAGGTACAGCACCACAGACACGTTCTTAAGTGCAAGGAGCAGGACCACAAGTCACTGCACCTACTACTGACACGGCACCGATGCCTCGTCGCAGTGGGAGAGTTATTTTCCAGCCGGAAAGGTACATGTTCGTGGGTGAGTCTTCGGACTTGAGCCCGGAAGACGGACATGACCCACTGACTTACGAAGAGGCAGTGCAGGACAAGGATGTTGCCAAATGGCTTGTCGCCATGGATTTTGAAATTGAATCCATAACTGCTATGGATGTATACCAGAAATCTGATTTGCCGGATGGCTTTAGGGCCATAGGGTGCAAATGGGTATACAAAAGAAAGAAAGGGGCGGATGGAAAGATCACGACTTTCAAGGCCAGGCTGGTGGCAAAGGGTTATAGTCAGAAAGAGGGCATTGACTATGACGAAACCTTTTCACCCGTAGCCATGCTCAAATCCATCCGGATACTCCTTGCCAAGCTGCACATATGGACCTCGAGATCTGGCAGATGGATGTCAAAACCGCTTTTCTAAACGGTTACCATGAAGAAGGTAGGGACATCTATATGTAGCAACCCGAGGGTTACATAAGCAAGGGCGAAGAACATCTTGTCTGGAAGCTTAGGAAGTCCTTGTATGGACTTAAACAAGCTTCAAGGTCGTGGAACTTACGTTTCAACGATGTGATTAAATCCTATAGATTTGCACAGTTGGAAAACAAAAGTTGTGTTTACCGACTTTGTGTCAGTGGGAGCGTGGTCTTCCTTGCACTATACGTTGATGACATACTCCTATTTGGAAACAACGAGGGAGTGTTGTCCGAAATCAAGGTTTGGTTATCCGAACAGTTCCAAATGAAGGATCTGGGAGAAGCTGGCTACTTTCTTGGGATTAAGGTCTTACGAGATCGTAAGAGAAGAATGTTGAGCTTATCCCAGGCATCCTATGTGGATACTGTGATAGCCGGGTTCAGCATGCAACTCGCCAAGAAAGGCTTACTACCTTTCAGACATGGCGTTCGTCTTTCTAGTGGGCAGTGTCCTCAGACACAGCAGGAGAAAGACGAGATGAGTCTTGTACCATATGCTTCGGCAGTGGGTAGTCTCATGTATGCGATGCTGTGTACCAGGCCAGATATCTGTTATGCCGTTGGCATGGTAGCAAGATATCAGTCTAACCTTGGACAGGCACACTGGACTGCTGTAAAGCATATCCTCAAGTATTTGAAAAGGACTAGGAATTTCTGCCTAGTTTATCAAAGTGAGGATTTGTGCCATGTTGGTTATACCGACTCAGATTTCCAAGGGGACCAGGATGAGAAGAAATCGACCTCAGGTTATGTGTTTACCCTGGGAGGTGGAGCTGTATCTTCGAGGAGCTCAAAGCAGAAATGCATTGCTGACTCCACCATGGAGGCAGAATATGTCGCCGCCTCCGACGCCTCGAAAGAGGGGGTGTGGCTCCGAAACTACCTTTTAGAGTTGGGCGTGATCCCGAGTTTGCCGATGAGCATCACAATTTATTGTGATAACTCTGGTGCGGTGGCAAACTCAAAGGAGCCGCGGTCTCACAGGGCAAGCAAATACATAGAGAGAAAGTACCATATCATACGAGAAATTGTATCGAGGGGCGATGTGCTGATTAAGAAGATTGACACTGCTGACAATCTTTCTGATCCGTTTACAAAGAGCTTGCCGCAGAAAGTTTACGAAAGACATATTCGTGAGCTGGGTCTGAGGTGGATGCCGACCACTGATAGTGGTTAAAGACAGCAGACTAGATAGACGGACTGTATACTCTGTAATAGCTTAGTTATGCTTTGAGTATAAGTGGGAGATTGATGGGTTTTGTATACTGAAAGCATTTATTACAATGAGTATACAACGGTTTATTTCTCCTATCTGTTAACAATCGTACATGTATGAACAATGGTATCCTCTTGCCTCACCAATAGGGACGATCATACGGCGTGTTGTAGATCGCAGAAGACAGTATGATCACTTGACCTAGTGAGACATAAACCTTGATCACAGCCGAGACAGCGTATGAGGATACGTCTGTCCGGATGGCTGCGGCATTGTCGGAATAAGTAGTCTGTCTTGGTTACTTGACATGCTGGTACGCAGAGGTGGCGTATTGATGGACCGCAGTGAGATATATTCGTCTGTCTGACATCAACGAATAAAAGATCTCGTTATATTGATTGAGTCCAAACCCTAACGAAGGTTCAGGGGTTTGCACGGGTTGACTGTTGCTTTGACTTGCCATGGTGGAGAGCCTGAGTAACGTGCTCATATATATCCGCATCTTGGGTAACAGCAGTTCGTGTAGTACCCCCTGAGACTGAACTTAAGTAACCATATCCGAGTAATAGGATGGGGACATTCCCTGAGGAGCTCAATAACATTCATCGTGCCAAAGTCCTGCAGGCTGATTAAGTTCAGGCACGAGTGATAAGGTTTGAGTGGTACTACTCAGGAATAATAAGATATTAATTAATTGTAGTTAGAGCTTGTCAGAAGCTCCGATTAATTAATGAATGTCCGGTAACCTTAAATATGGGGATTCTCAATTAATGCAACCCGTTCTTATAACGTGGTAATAAAGGGGTAGGTCAATATTAATTCTGTGGTGAAAAAGAATTAATATTAATTAATTAATTGTGTCCTGGGTTGTGGACATGGGAATTAATTAATTTATAGGCCCACTTTATTATTTGTATTAGGTCCCAGGTCTGGCCCAACAAGTGTGCTGAATTGAGCCCAAAATGGCCCATTAGGGTTTCCAACCCTAGGTCTATAAATAGACAGCTCTCTTTCATAAGTCATAACACAGTTGAAAAACCCTAGACCTAAGAGAGAGAGAGGGGGCGCCGTTTTTGAGAAGGGAAAGGAGGAGAATTTTCAAATTCTTGTCCTGCTCAAGCCACAGATCTACGGAGTCCTCACCAGTAGTAGATCTGAACAGCATTGGGACACAGATCTGAAGACCTGATCTGGAGAACAGAACTTCTTCTTTCTCTATTTCTTTATTTCGAATTTGTTTTGAAATTAGATTGCTAATTTTTGTTTCCGCAGACAATTCGAATTGTGTGGTTGAATTGAAGTTTGGAATTCAAATGCAAAAGATCGGTACAGACACTACGGAGTTTCGGTAAATCTCTCGATCCACAATTCTTCGTATTAAATTCATAGGAGCATGCTAGGATTTTGAGAAATTAATTATGGGCAATATCCATAGATCGATCCGGTTCAGTTTGGTTTTGGTGATTCGGTTCACGTAAAAACCCTACATCAGGCCCGCGGTACGACGCTCACAACAGCTTCCAAGGACTGCGCGAGTAAGAGGAACCACCCCAGAGGAGTTGGTCCCCTAGGTCGGGAGGTGCCCCCGGGCACCCCAAAAAGTTCTGTGATTCTCACCGAGAAGTCCGAAGGGCCAAAATCTGAGAAAACTTATCCATAACACATAGACCGGGAAGACAAATTGGGGTACTATATTCGACTCACCGGGCTCATCAGAGCGCATCCCGCTTATTCGAAGGGGCTATTTTTGGGATTCGAATCCATTTGGCCCACTTAGAGGCCCAATACATGACCCAATTCTCCTTTTTGCAGGTCCATTAAGGATGGCAGCCTGCGAAGAAAATAGCAGAGTTGTTCGATGAGTAAGAGTCCTATTCGAAGACAGTTCGATCAATAAGGAAAGCAGTCTGAATGCCAAGGAGAGAGTCCTGCACGTGCATATTGAACCGTCCAACGGTCACCTAAAGACCGAAAGAGGAATAACGGGAGGATAATGGAAAGTGTGCGAGGTTTTCGGGGAAGGCCAATCACTTTCAGCCCAACCACTCCGACATCCCCGGGGAGCATCGCCCAACGACCTAGCGAATTTCACGGAGACCCTAGACAAAACCCTAACTCGCCGACCCCTATAAATATGACTCATGTACGCCAGTTTGGCCATCTATACATACGCAGATAGCTCTGAAAAAGCTCTTATTACGCAGCTCGATAGATATCAAAACTGTATTCAAACACTTACATTGTAAAAACAAAGACGGAGGTCATTAGATCTGGTCACTTCCTTCAATCATTTACCGTCATTCTTTTCCTATCTTTATTATTTTCTGTATTTTATTTCGTTATTTTCATGGGGCTCCGAATTCAGTAATTTCGAACCTCAACAATCATCTATTTCCTTGTTAAACTCATCTAGTTGGTCCAGGATACTTCTATCATCAGAAAATTTATATGTGTATAACTTCTGATTCTTTAAGAGCTGGTTTCCCAAGGATTTGGCCATGTACAAACTTTCTAACTTCTTCCAAACTCCTACAGGGGACACTTCTTTTAAAACTTCTGTCAAGACCTTGTCATCAAGACTTAGAAACAAGATGCTCCTGGCTTTATTCAGCATCTTTTGTTTTTGTTCCTTGCTTTCTTCTTTGAAGCTATTTGCTTCATCCGAAACTGCATCATCCAACCCATGTTGGATCAAGATGACCAACATCTTTACTTTTCATAGGCCAAAATCATTTTCCCACTAAACTTTTCAATATCAAACTTTGCAGCGGCCATGATCAGTAATCAAAACAAGACCCTTGTCTTGTACATTGGTAAAAAAAAAAAACTCCCACAAGAAACCAAGAACCTTAACCAACCACTACAAGAACAGATTGCTGAAGAAAAGATGAGTTATTACCTTCACACACGATGACCAAAAACTAATCGAATTGTAGCGTTCTCAGAAAACCACTTCCCTCAAACTTTAAGCTCGGAAAGGCGGTTCCCATAGATGGTGTCACTTGTTCAGTTGTATGAGCTTGAAATTGTAGAACACACAACAGAACACAACAAAAAACGAAGAAAATAATTTACGTGGTTCGGCTGAAAGCTTATATCCACCGAAAGTTCATGTACTAAATTTTATTAATATTGAAGGTGTACAAAATTATCAGAGAAAACTCTAGGGAATGATTTCTGTCTCAACTCACAAAATTTGCTCTCTAAAAAATTCATTCAACCGATTTCAGAAGGTTGGAAAAGACAATATAACAACCCAACAACTACTTTTACCAGACTCAAATCTAGTCGTTGATTGCCCTTGACACGTGCCCAAATCTCGTCTGCCTCACACTTATAAAAACGCAACAAGCAGAAACACGCTTTTTAGCTTCCTCTTCAGCCGAGTACACTCACTCCAGACTTGGCCAAAAAAAAAATTATAAAAATCTCAACATCAAACAAACACCATGTGCAGGTCATTTCCAAGATTTGTTATCATTTTGAAGGAGAGGAAGTGAGTGAGTTATTTATTTATTTTTTATTTTTAAACCTAAATAAAATGTCTTTACTAGTGCACCCCAAACACGGTACGGGGTGTGTGAATCTTAATATTGTTGGAGGTGGTCAAAGTATTAATAGGAACTGCAAGAATGCAATCTTCCCCTTCCATTAATATATGTTTGTGAAGAGATGAGATGAGATGAGATGGAGTGGTGTCCATTTAATACGAAGATCAAATTAGCTAGAAATAGAATATGGAGACACTACAATTAATGATGAATAGTAGCATATCATTTTTTTCATTTCTTTTCATGTTTCATGCAATTTCACATTCACACCAATCATCCATCCCATGTGCTCCACCACACATCTTTATTTCTTAAATAGTATGATAAACATTCATTATTTGTGTATAATAATGACATCAATAAAATTATATTTCCATTCAAATTCACTACTTTAATTATTTTATTTCCTTCATCCCACCAAATTAATTTCTTTTTTAGAAACGAAAATTAATTTTTAAACGATAATAAGATATTAATTCCATTATACCCTCAAACATTAATTATCATGCTCGATAAAAGTAGGACTAATGAATGGGGACGTAGGAAGTATATAATTACATACAACCATTGGTGGTCATTATTTGAATTTAAAATATTTATTAATTTTTTATATTATATTGGAAGAGGAAAAAATTAATATTTTAATGTATGAAAGAGAATTAATATTTTATTGGATGATTAAGTTATGGTAAGTCACTAATGAATGTAGTCTTATAGTAGGATCAAATTCGAGATTTGACTGAGATGATCAAAGCCCATAACTCAAATGTGATCCAGTAACGTATTTGATACTGCAACAAATGAGTTCGTAGTCAATTGATTTGATTCACCACTTAGGCTCATCCGCTCAAAGCAAATCGGAGCTATAACCCTCTCGGACATGCAACTAACCCTTAACGTAAGTGTGAGGATGGGCTAATAGCTGAATTTTAAAGTACCTGCGGTACGACTATTGTGTCTCTCCTTTATAGTCACTGCAGTCAATCAGATGCATATCCCAGAAAGTTCCAAGAACTAACTTTTACCTGATAGATATATAAATGAAGTGACGATTTTTAAATGGCTGAAGCATGGATAATCATCAAGAACAATCAGATCCATCACTCTGTGACTGGTATCAACGAACATACTAATTAAATTAATTTGAATAATTTACAATTAAATCGATTCATTGGTTATTCCATACACATTTTAACCCTAATTATAGTTTTGACAAGTAATTTTTATGATATTAGTGAACAGAAAGCTATCTCGATAACAACAAATGGAAGTCTTCTTGCCACCACAAAAACTCACGCCTTTCTTTGTGGTAAATCACAGCTACGTTAGTTGGTCTGAACTCGACATAATAAAACAAAGACGTGCATTAATTTGTCAGCCAAAAACTCTTTTTTTTTATTATTATTTTTTTATCTGATCATAAATAGAGACAGAGGCATAATACCATCATTAATATTATTTGAGACTGTAATAAAAATAGCTTTTTTACAATAATAATTTTAGTGGTTGTATTGCTATTTTTTATTTTTTACTATTGAATTGCCTCCATCCATATATGAACAATTTTGTTGTCAAATATAAATAGCTACACAACCCAACAATTAAAATAAGAGATATATATAAAAAATAAGGTACATATACATATATAGAGTGTTCCAAGAGTCGAAAGAAACTATGCAATATTGATGCTAGTCCATATTTATACTTGTTTCTAAACACCTCAAACTTGAACTCTGAAAAGAGAAACTATCAAAATCTACATGAAACCTCTCAAGCCCAACTCCATCAACACTCACAAAGCTATGAGACCAATCAGTCCCACCACTCTTCCTCTCATCAGCTGCTCCCATTGATGCTGCACAAGTGTTTTCAGGCAACGAGCCGTCAAACGCTGCTTCGAGTTCTTGCCACAGTTGAGCCATTGTAGGCCTTTCCTTGGGCACTTTGACCACACATCTTAGAGCAAGCTCTCCCATTTTTTGCATCATTTCCATGTTGCACCCTTCCATTAGAAGATTGGTGTCTAAGATATCTCCAATCCTGCCCTGCTCAATGCTCTCTCTTGCCTGCAAATTGCCATGGGATTATTTTGTTGTAGGGATTAGTAGATGGGGTGAGTGAAGTTCCTCAACTTGGATGGATGAGTGAAAAGGTGGTATGCTACAGATGCAAATCTAAACAATATAAAAACTATTAGTAATTAGCAACTTAACCAAAATTTATGAGTGATAGTTTTCACAGTCTGCAGACTTACCCAATCAATGATGTGGGAGCTGGGATTGTTGTTTCTGCTGGACTCAACTGCAGGTCTAGCAGTAACAAGCTGCAGAAGTATGACTCCGAAGCTATAAACATCCGTAAATGGAGTGAGATGAAAGCTCGAACAATATGCAGGATCAAGGTAGCCTGGTGTTCCTTTAATCTGACTGCTAACATGTGATTGATCTCCAACAGGCCCTGTTCTCACCAGCCCGAAATCGGATACCTTTGCCTCGAATCCCTCTCCAACTAGGATGTTACTCGGTTTCAAGTCACGGTGGATGATGCTCGGGCTAATCCCTTCGTGCAGATGGCTAATTCCTGATACATATACCCCAAAGCAACAAAGATGTGGGATTTTCTTGAAAAGAAAATGTCAGTTGGAGATGAGTCGAACGCCTACCTTTAGCTGCTCCAATGGCTATATTTACTCTCTCCCTCCATGTTAGACTCCTTCCTCCCCTCCCTGACAAAAAGAATGTTGGATTATGGTTGGTTGGGATTTTGAATGACTAAGATTGTTTTGACATACCAATGATGTAGTCAAGCAGTGAGCCATTAGTCACATATTCATAGACCAAGATTTTTGCTGCCTTAGGCCCTGCAGCCAACCATTCTTTTTGTTTTTTAGAAAAACTCAACTATAGACATTATTAATCTTAAACAACTTCATCTACACAACTCCCTTGCCTGTTTCTTCGCAGAATCCCACCAGTCCCACAAGATTGCCATGCTTCACTTTTGCCAGCAATCTTACTTCTGCTTCCGGAGAAGCTAATCAGTGAAGAATCAGTGATGACTAAGTGAAAGAGAGTGAAAGCTGTATTTACCATTTCTGAACTCTTCAATGGTTGTGTATGCTTCAGAATGAGACTTCTTGATCGCTAGAGTTCCCTCCACAGGAAACGTACCGCGATAAACGTTAGCAAATGATCCAGAACCAATGAAGCAGTCCTGGCTGAAATTGTGTGTAGCCTTCTGTAGTTCCTCCAGTCGAAAGCGCCTTAGCTTCATTTTCTTTGCATCTAGTGCTGTTCCTGATCTCTCAAGAAAAGATTAGAGGAAGCTGAAGCTAGTTGAGTTGAGCTCACATGAAAACAGATATTATTGACAAACCTTTCTGGTTGAACTTGGCAAACAGCTTCCTTGAGAAACAGAAATATAACCAGCAAGCAACAAACAATGCTATCATGGCAATGATGATTCCACCTAATATAGGTCTCTTACTGGAGCCAGCTCCATGGCTGTGGAGTTGTGGAGGTGATGAAGCTGGTGAGAATTTTAGTATATTCTCCATTTTTTCAGAGGTTTGGATGAAGCATCAGCAACTATCGTCCCGTTTTAGTAAAATTTTCGTTGAAATTCAGCAGATAACTAGAGAAATAATGTTAGGTTTAGCCGGCTTGCATGGTATCATTTTATTTAATTACAATTACAATTTCATGTTGATGTATGTGTTAGATAGACTTGGTCCCTGATTACTCTAGGCGGCACAATATGCCAAGAAGAAAAGAAGATAGTGTTTGTTAACTTTGACAACTCACTACAATTTTACGATAGTATAATAGATTCTGTTAGCATAGAATATAAAATTCACAACTGATGTGAAACAATACATTACTAAAATTCTTGGTTGAAATTCGTCAAATTGCGCAACATTTGATCGTACAAATGAACAGAGAAAGAAACAGAAGGATTCACAAGAAAGTTTTTAAGGTTGTCTGGTTTTGTTGTATTTTTAATCAAGGAGTAAGACAGGATAATTACCTAATCGTGATGTCTTAGTCGTCTAATCCAGAAAGATACAACAACAATTTGACAACAAATGGTTGAGGTGAAGTCTCCAAATGGTTGTTTGACAAATAAACAGATCAATCACAATTTACAACAATGTGAACTGGCTTTGGGGTGTAACCATGTATGTAACATATACATACATATTATTGTATATCAGAAACAAAACAAGGCAAGGAATCAAGGTTTTTGCGCAGAGAACATGATAAAAGATTGCTGAACTTTCTTGGAGTAGTTGACGAGACCACATGACATGCACAGGTCTTCTATCTCTTCTTCTGTCAAATAGTTATAATCCCTAGTGATTCTCTGCCAAACAAAATATGCAACATATTCAGAAGAGAACACCAAGATAAGATCTTAGTTGACAGACACATGCTGTGCAAATATCATGAATTGCTCTAAACATTAGGCATTTTAAAGGGAGCACCTGTCGGAAAGGCCTTAAAAAGGAAGGAGTTGATGAACTGACTCGAAGGAAAGTACTTCCAACAAAAATGCCACCGCTTCGCAATATCCGATTTATTTCAGCAACCTGACACACAAGTTATAAAATGTTCAAGAGTTCATACATCAAATGAAACGAACTGACTCCTCGTGTATCTTAACATATCGATTCCATAAAGATAAGCAAGGAAGGCTGTTATTATGAACAACAGACTGCAAAATACAAAATTCAGAACCGGCCACTTCAACATAAGACAAATTGTAGGCCTAGATATTCAGTTAAATCAAAAGTTACCAGCTATTTGATTATGCTTTTTTATTGATTATTCCAATTATAGAGATACAAACATTTTCGATAATGAGAGGCATACTCGTGCATCCTCCTTGACCAGTCGCATCCACCTCACACACAAAGAAAAAAACAAACCAAAGAGAAAAAGTAGAAGACACATAGCGTCGGTCATGTATATACGGATATATCACTGCTTTCCTACAATTTTAACTAAGAGCTAAAAGCAAACTAAGTAAAGGGATGAGAACACAAAAACAAATTATATTGCATATTTGCATGGAATAGTTGGAAACACGAGATGATCCAAAACAACTTACTGCATTTGAAGGAGATGGCCAGCAATGTAAGGCTGCACCAGCATGAACAGCATCAATTGAACCAGATGAAAAGGGGAGCCTTGAAACATCAGCTCTCACAAGTGCAAGATTCCTGCTATGTTACAAACAATCTAACTGTTTTACTTCATCTTCTTAAAGGAAACGAAGGCCTCAGCAAGCTGAATAGAAAATGCTCAAATTTTTCATGTTCTAAAACAGTAAATAAAAACTTAACAGAGGAAGGAAATGCTCACGAGCTTAAGATAGTATCATCAGTTTTTATGAAATCATAACATTGGCGAAGCATATTTTCTGAAAAATCAAGTGCGATGACTCTTGAATAAACCCCTGATTTGGCAAATTTCCTGGAAAACAAACCACTGCCACAACTCACATCTACAAGGACTCCACCTTCAGCTGGTTTAAAGTACTCCTGAGCCATATTGAACTGCACATAATTTCACACAGATAGTTCTACAGAAATCAGCAGGATTTGTAATTTGGTAGATAAGTGCAATATCAACATAAAGATAATTTTACTGTGTTAGAATACTATTAATGTCAAATACAATGAAGATAAAAATATAACATGAGTAACTATATACCAAGATATCATAATCATCTATTCGGCTGTTTACCACACCATAACCTTTTTCCTTTATTTTCACATCTTTAAAAGCGAACTACATAGATCAATTTAGTGAAAGTTCATCACAATTTACCATATTGTAATTTCTGTGCTCACCTAAGAAAGAGAAGTATAAAGATTTATGATAGAAGCAGAACCCTAATCACGTACGAGACGTGCCCAAGCGAATAAACGCTCCCAAAATAATAATTTTATTGCTTATGAAAAATAAAGAACAACTGACTCAAATCAAATCTAATCCAATTATTATTAGGATATATATCTTAATATAATTGATACTCAAAGATCTAGGAAAATAAATAGTCAAATCTTCCATGACATAAATAACTTAAATTAAAGTCAAACTTAATTAAAAATCAAATCACGCCACGGCCCGTTCCCGCCAACGAGTCTCTCTTTTGAGGCAAACTCAAAATTCTGCTTCATATCAATTTACCTCTTCATCAGGGCCAGGAAAACCACTACGGCTGAAGTTTTGGCGCCAACCCCTCTCATACACAAATGAAACAAGTGGGCTCCTGCGAAAGAGATTGAATAATTAACATCCATAACAGATATTTGATACAAATCTCCATCAGACATAATAAATATCTATTATCCTCCATAAGAAAAGGATAAGACCCAGAAGCATGTTGACTATTACAGAGGACTGCAAGTGATAATCCACATTATCATAAACAAGTACACAAAGCCGGTAATTCTGAAGGCATGAACTTCTGTACACACTGTTATAAATGGAATGAAGAAAGACAGTAAATATCATGTATACCATCAAATTATGTTTCTAGACCATGACAGGATGAGAAACCTCCATAGTTTGATTTCCGCAACAAAACGCACCACACTTTAGATAATTGCTGGAAGAACCATGCACAGCTTGCACATTAGTAGAGAAGCATGCCAAATAATAGATTAACACACATAGGTTCATTTGTTAGAGTGCTGAAGCAAGTCCATTCACTAAGGAAAAGATAGATTAAGTTCTCAAACTGCAATAAGAAGGATAACTGCAATTGAATGCTGTTGTCATTGACTGAATAACTGGCCTTGTCGAATCAGCTGTGATGTTCTCAAATGAATCGGTTGAAACCTAGCTTGAACGAGACTCCTTATCTATGCTACTATTTCCTATCTTTGGCTTATGTGAGACTTCATGTTTGGGACAAACACTAGTATTCCTAGTGTTTCTCTGGTGGAGATAGGTGGCAATTATGATGCTCTACAGAGACATCATATGACATGTCCAAAAGTTGGTTTGTCATTCAATTTTTATCAATCATCTGTAGAACTTGAAACTAGGGTTGCTGATATAAGCCTTTCATCAATTGTAAGGAAGAGATTCAATAAAATTATTACTTTAGTTTATAGAACCATTTAGAATACATGGAGTAATCCAGGCAAAGAGTCAATCAGAGTCTGTCCTTTCATAATCTATAGAATAACATGTGGGTAAACAACGAAAAGTATCAACAATACCATTATAAGTATGGTTATATATCAGACACATATATAAAATGCATTTGCAACTGATCAGGAGTGATGCTAAAGAGGATAAGTATATCACACCTGAAGAGCTCAGTCCCAGCTGGTTTGAACTCATTGTAATCCTTCGTTCCCGAGGTAACAGTGAGATCAAGATAAGTGTTTTTGCTCGAGTATGACTTATTGCATGTCTTACACTTAAAAGCAGACCTATATATTGCCGGCCTGCATTATTTAGAACTTGAGTCAGAACACTCATGGCTCACCACATCATGCTGACAGGCTTCATGATTATTTCAAACTTGAACTTACAAGTTGAATCCAGAAGGGCCTTTTCGTATCAAAGGCTCGTAGCAAATTGGACAAGCAAACAAGTCAACATCTGAAGCATCTTGGACTTCAGCGGTTGATTCCTGGCAAGCACATGATACCTCAATGTTTTGAGCAACGAAGCACTATCCTCAGAAGCACATACTTTTCATTTTACAACGCATGATCAAATAAAAAGATACAGTTTTAATGAACATATGCTTGAAAAAGAAAGACCATTGAGACTTCTTCACTACCTTTTGTTTCATATTTGTTCTTTTATACATTCATGCAGGTTTATGCTCGTTTATGCTCTAACTCAGCTGAACATTGCAAAACAATATTTATAAGACATCTTAACTTGAAACTGTGTCAACAAATAAATGAATTCATTTTTCAAATTCTTCAAACAATTGGTATTACCACTACAATATACATATTCCAACCAAACACGGATTTCCATAATAATAAGGAATACACACTCTGGCTCGATTCTTAAACACATGGACACATGGTTCAGTTATAAAACTTGATTGAGCGATAAGCTGCAGATGATCAAATTGGCTTAGTAACTGATCGCTATCAATTATATTCTCCCTAGAGCTAAGTTTCAAACCTAACCCGAAATTTTAAACCCATGCCTATATGCGCTTCCCGCCCCTACTCCACACACGTAGTCATGCATATAAACAAGAAAGGAGCAAGGAAAGAGAACTACGGGCTCCAGAGCAACAGCAGAGCTTGCTCGTATTCCAGTACGAGCGAAACGGGAGGATAGATGGAGCTGAGAATTACGGAAAAAACGTTGATTTATTCTGAAGAAAGCATAATTTTGGTGGAGGCGGAGCGACGGCGGAGCAGCAGCGGCGACGGCCATACCTTACGAGTGACCGCGGTGGCGCGCTTCGTTTCTCTTTCGGTTGGGTGAATCTCTGTGTGATGTATATAGGTACACGGAGAAGCCTATATATATTGGTGATTTCAGTAGAGAGAGGAGAAGCGCTGGAAATTTCTGATTTTTTTGACTCATTTTTTTCAGTGAACTGATAAAATTGTGTGGACAAAGGAAAAGGGATTTATTTATTTATTGATACAAAATATTAAAATAAAATATATAATAATCATAATTAATTAACACTACCAGCTTTCAGAAACTTTCAACTCTTCAAACTCGCCCAGCCCTATACATATTTCAGTTTTCTTTCAATTTTATCCCACATGACTCAATTATGTGTGAGTTTTTTTATCGAAAGATTTTTAATATTGCGCTTTAAAATATTGAACCGACAGCTCTTTTTTATTGTAATTAACCTCGAATTTTGAGTGTTAAATCTCGATCACTTTGCATGAATGTTAATGACATAAACCAACCACAAATCGATCGATTGGAGTCGGTTTATGTTTCGAATTTGTCAGTTGGCTCGGAGCTTTGACTAATTGACTTTATTTTCAATATCTAAACCAAATGTTCTGTTAGAATTTCATGCAAAAACAGTGATTAAAAAACTCTATTTTAACCGTTATTTTTAAATTTTTTAATATAGAAATGCCTACATGCATTTGACAGTATAATATGAAGAGAAAAAATCTCAAATAGCCAATTTGGCTAAAATATATATTGATTTTGATCACTTTTATGTATATACTGACATTGAGTCAGTGGCCGACACGATTACCACCCGAGTGCCACCAACTCTGACTAAGTGTGTTTTGGTCAAATTTTTTTTTTTAAATAATAAGTTAGTCAAAAATATCTGAAGATGCAATGTTTAACCTTCGTTGGTGTTAAAGTCGAAGCTATGTTTAACACCATAGTGTTAAATTGTACTGCTGATTTAATCTTATCATTTCTTATTTATTCGTATTTATTTATTTTCGTGATTTCAGTTCATTCTAGGATAGATATATATTTTATAAAGATTTAGGAATGAATAGGATTTAATTTATAGATATATTTGAATAGATATACTTCCTAATCTTTAAAGATAGATCCATATCTTTAACATATCTTTGACATATGTTCACATATCTTCCTCTAGTATTTGCAGTTGAGATATTTATGCAGATATACATATCAAGCACGAGGCTATCCATATCTACAAGAGACTACACACATCTAAACCTATAAAAATGGTGTTGGGGTGCGAATAAAGATTGGACGACTTAGAGTATTCATCAAGATATTATTCAAGCAAGGCGTTCCAGCTTTTTGATCTTTGTTCTAGTGCTTTCAACTCACAAAGATATTCAAGCCAAAGAAGGATCCTACCTCCGGAGAGTGAATCCAACGGTAGAGGAGTTTTTAAGGTTGAATCGTGTGTTCGTAAGTGCGCTTTTCATAGTTGTAGTCTCTACTTCTGTGTAAATTTAAAGTTCTTCGAGGGAGTGAACCAAGAAGGGTTTTGGATATTTATTATTTCGATTTTGCTGTGTAAACTTCTTTATTATAGTGTAATCTATTTTTGGCCGTGAGGCTCTCGCGAGTTTAGAAACTTTAAACTCGTGAAAAATAATTCTTTGTGTCTGACTTTATTTTTTCGCTCCGTGTTAAACATTGAATGTGTCAAACTTTGACTTCTCTGACATTCTGTTTAACATTACTCTATATTTATAAGTTCAGACATATTGAATTCTGCTGTGTTGAAACTTCAACACCTAAGTGTTAATGGTAAACTCGGGCACGAAATTCTTTCAATTGGCATCAAGAGCCTACTTCTTGACGACTAAGATGTTTGTTCCTGAGTGCAGTTTACTATTATGGATTTCTCAAGCCCTGCTTGTTGTCCACCCATTCTAGAGAGTGATGGGAATAACTACTCTTTGTGGAAGTCTCGAATGAACATGTACATCAAGTCTATTAATGAACGAGCGTAGGTTGCTGTTTTGGATGGTTGGACACCTCCAAAAATCACTGTTAAAGATCCAGAGGATGCTACAAAAATCATTACCAAACTTAAACCTGAAGGACAATGGAGTGTTGATGAACGACAAATCTCTAACTTTAACTCTAAGGCGTTAAATGCAATTTTTCTTTCTGTCGATGTTGCGTGTTTCAGGTTAATATCCAGTTGTTCAGAAGCTCGAGGTGCATGGTTGATACTGCAGGGAAAATGTGAAGGAACCGCTAGTGTTAGAAAGACCAAAATGAGATTACTCACCACAAAATTTGAAAATCTCAGGATGTTGGGAGAAGAAACTATTTCCTCTTACTATGAGAAGATGACATCCATGGCGAATGAAGCAAATGCTCTAGGTGAACCCATTAGCAATGCGAGACAAGTTAGCAAGATGTTAAGGTCGCTGCCAGAAAAGTTCAACATCAAGGTGTCAGTGATTGAAGAAGCAAGGGATGTGGCAACCTTAGAGATTACTGAACTTGTAAGTATTCTAACTACATTTGAGCTAAATTTAATGGAACAGAAACGAGGATACAAGACCAAAGGCGTTGCCCTACACGCTAGAAAATATGGATCTGAAGCATCACAAAGTACAACAAAGTCAAACATTCTCGAAGAGGAATCATATGAGGATCTACTTAATGATTGTTAGGTCTCTCAAGAAAGATAGAAGGAGTTCTGTATCGTCATCACCCTCAAACTTCTCAAATAGCTCTTCAAGTCCCACAAGGAAAGGAAGTGAAGATATATCAAGGAAAGGTAAAAATTCTCTCACAGAAAAGTCTAACATCGACACTGTAAAGTGCCATGGTTGTTCAGGTGTCGGACATTATGCCAACGAGTGTCCAACAGTACTTAGATAGAGAAAGCTCAACTTTAACACAACTCTCAGTGAAGAGTCAGAATCAGATGATGAAGAGCTGGATCAAGCAATGTTACATGTGAAGATTGAAGAATATGTTGAAGCTGAAGAACATGTGGACACTGATGTAGAGATTCAAGAAGTTCGAAACTCTGAAGATGATTATGATGAAGAAGAAGAAGAAGAAGAAGAAGGAGGAGGAGGAAGCGACATTATGTCAAACTCTAACACCCTTCAAATTGAAAACTCTACAAAATGGTACATTAATACTGATGTCAACATTCTGTTGTTGAACACTCTTCTTATGACAGGAATCAGGAATGTCAGACTTACCAGACCACACCTAAAGAAATGGAGAAGATAAATCACTACTTCAACATAGTTGATAAACGGTGTGAAGATCAAAATGATGAGATCTTAAAGCTGAAAGAAGAGAATTCATCCCTAAGGCGACAAATCAATCGACTTGAGGCACTACTAACTCGTAGGGATCAAGAAGTAAGTGTGTTAAAGAGTAAGGTATGTGATGCTGACTCTGTGTTTGAAAAAATCAACAAAGGTAAAACCACACTTGATGAAATATTATCTATTAAACCTTCTGATGGTAGTGGATTGGGTTATGTAAAGTTAAATTTTGCTATGTTAGAGTCTGAGAAGAACATTATAAAATTCTCGAAAGCAAAGTCTAACATCACTGAGCAAAATGTCAAAGATAAATCTAAGGTGTTCTTGTGTCATTACTGCAATAGACTTGGACATATAAAACCTTTCTGTAGATTTAGGATTGCTGATGAGAAAACGAAAATTATTAAAAAAGGTCATAAAGAGGACAAAACATGTCTAGCTGTTTATACTTCTCTAAAGTCTAACATTGCAGGCAAGTGGTATTTTGATAGTTGATGCTCCAGGCATATGACAGGTGATAAGTCTTGCCTATCTGATTTTAAAGAAGTAAGTGGAGGAACAGTTACTTATTGTGGTGGTGCTAAAGGGAAGATTACTGGTAAAGGAACTTTGAATGTTCCAGATTTCCCAAAACTCAAACATGTGCTATATGTTGAAGGTCTAACAGCTAACTTAATTAGCATTAGTCAACTGAGTGATGATGGATTTACAGTCAAGTTTGACAAAGACACATGTGAGGTGTATGATGATAATAACAATTGCGTTATGTTTGGTAGTAGATCAACTGATAACTGTTATCACGCTGATCAAGATGGAAAATGTTTTCTAGCAAAACCTGATGAAGCTGAAATATGACACTAAAAGATGGGACATGCACATGTTCGAAGTATTTAAACTTCTCAAGTATGATGCTGTGAAAGGAGTTCCACAACTAAAGTTTAACACCGACAAGGTTTGTGATTCATGTTTGAAAGGTAAACAAAATTGTACTTCTCATCCCATATTGAGTATGACTAACACTAATGCTTGCTTTGAATTGCTACATATGGACTTGATGGGTCCTATAGAAGTAGAAAGTGTTGGAGGAAAAAGGTATGTATTGGTTTGTGCTGATGATTATTCTAAATTTACTTGGGTAGAATTCTTGAGGGAAAAGTCTGACACCTTTGAATTTTTCAGAAAGTTATATAGGCAACTTAGAAAACTTTATCATGCTGATGTTATACGTATTAGAACTGATCATGGAAGAGAATTTGAAAATGTTGAGTTTTCTAAATTTTGTGAAAGAAAAGGTATTACTCATGAATTCTCAGCCCCTAAAACTCCCCAACAAAATGGTGTTGCTGAAAGGAAAAATCGCACACTCCAAGAAATGGTAAGAGTCATGTTACACTCTAAGCATCTTTCTAAGAAATTATGAGCTGAAGCATTCAACACTGCTTGTCATTTAATCAATAGAGTATATCTTAGACCCAGAACCAATATGACTCCCTATGAGATACTTAAAGGTAAAAAACCCAATCTGAAATACTTGCATGTTTTTGGCTGCATCTGTTATGTTTTGAATGATAGAGATTATCTAACCAAGCTTGATTCCAGGTGCAAGAAGACAATTTTTCTTGGATATTCCAGTAATAGTCGAGCTTATCGCGTGTTTAACTTACATACTAAAACTATCCAAGAATCTATCAATGTTGTCTTTGTTGATGCAGGTACTTTACTTGATAAATAGGACCTCGAAGATACATCTCATCTCGTAGAGTTGGACGTGGAATCAGCAACTCAAACGAGTCCAGATGTTAGAGAAACAAAAAGTCCAACATCTCTAGACTCTAACACTGATAAAGAGGATGACGATGTTAGACATGGTTTAGACTCGGACAAGGAGGAAATCTCTGACACGCTGGTGTCAAACTCAGAAAAAAGAGAACCACCTCTTCACATCAAACGGAATCATCCTCCATCGCAGGTCATTAGAAGCATTCTTGAAGGAGTACAAACACGCAAGAAAGCCCCTGTCAATTACAAAGAGATGGTAAAAATGAAAGCGTATGTTGAACAACCGAAACATTTTGAGGATCCATCCAAACCCGATCATGTGTACAAATTGAAGAAGGCGTTGTACGGACTCAAACAAGCACCTCGAGCATGGTATGCAAGGCTAACTAAATTTCTACTTGGTCTAAAGTTCAGCAGAGGTAATGTGGATAAAACTCTCTTTGTTAAACATATTGGTAAAAACTTTTTAGTTGCTCAAGTTTATGTTGATGACATTGTGTTTAGGGCGACTGATGTTAGATTTGTAGATGACTTTGTCACCAGGATGTCTGACATGTTTGAAATGAGTATGGTAGGAGAGTTAAACTATTTTCTAGGACTCCAGATTAAACAATCTCACAAAGGTGTCTTTATTTCTCAAAGTAAATATGCATGTAATCTTGTGAAAAGATTTGGGTTAGAGTCTGCAAAACACATGAAAACACCAATGGGATCCAGTGTTAAACTTTGCAAAAATAGTAGTGGTGTTAGTGTTGAACCTACTGAATACCGTGGAATGATAGGTAGTTTGTTATACCTTACTGCTAGTAGGCCTGATATACTTTTTAGTGTTGGTATTTGTGCTAGATACCAATCTGACCCCAAAGAATCTCATATGAAAGCTGTTAAGAGAATAATTCGATATATATCTGGAACTTCAAACATGAGATTATGGTATGCAAAAGATACTGGTACTAACATTACAGGTTATAGCGATGCTGATTGGGCAAGCGTTGTTGATGATAGAAAAAGTACTAGTGGTCGATGTTTTCTGATTGAAGCAAATCTCGTATCTTGGACAAGTAAGAAACAAAATTGTATATCTCTTTCAACGGCTGAAGCCGAGTACATTGCTGCAGCAAGTTGTTGCACACAATTGGTATGGATGAAACAAATGCTTAAGATTACGGTATGTTTTATGAAACTTTAACATTGTTCTGTGACAATTCTAATGCTATAGAGATTTCAAAAAATCCAGTCCAACATTCTAGAACTAAGCACATAGATATTCGACACCAGTTTATTCGAGATTTAGTGGAAAAAGATCTTATCTCACTTAAACACATTCCTACTAAAGATCAAATTGCTGACATTTTTACAAAGGCCTTTGACTTTGAGAGATTCTCTTATCTTAGAAAATCTCTTGGTATGTGTAATGCTCCTTAAATTCGTATGAGTAGGATGTTGATCATTGTAAATTTTGAGTCGATCAACATTCAGTTGTTTTTTCAATTTTTGTTCTGCTTGCCTGATTCTTTTTTATCGGTTGTGTTATATCCTTTTCCTTTAAGATTCGATTTTTTAAATAAAAAACCCATGTTATAAGACGGTAGGCACAAAAGTGAGGCCTTAATGTTAACACATGGAGTATAAAACTCATGTTATAAGACGGTAGGCACAAGAGTGAGACCTTAATGTCAAAACATTGAGTATGTTTATCATGTACGATCGTCATTTCTCAAAGTACTATAGATAGGATGTTACTAGGAACACTATCTATGTGGAACATGTTGAATGATGAGGTAATACATGCTGAATTTGTATGTCACAAGCTAAGTACTGGAGATAGGATGTTATTAGGAACACTATCTTTGTGGAACATGGCACATGACATTGTTCTTTATCAGATCGTTTGTTTTATACGGATATAAAACTCTGATGTTAATGTTTGAAGTCTTGCAGTTTCTGTTCGTTTCATTATTAAGAAAAAGGGAGAGAGAGAAAAAGAAAGGGGTCTTTAATCATTGTTTAGTACTTTGGTGTCAAAGTTTGTTCAGAAGTATAGGGTTGTTAAAGTTGGAGTTAAACTCAGTTTCCCTTTTCTTGATCAAGTGAACTTGGATGTTGTGTGGGCTGAATTTCTTGGTGTTGGATAAGGACTTTTCATGAAATCTTAAACTTTTCTTTCCTGCAAACATTCAGGGGGAGAAGGATTCAGTTTCAGTTTTTATGTTTATGTGAAAAGTCTAATATCTTTTATGATGCAGTTTAATATCTCACTGTGCAGGTCGAATAGAACTGAATTACAAGTATTGTGTTTGGAATGCTTACAGGATAAGCTTAAGGGGGAGATTGAAGATGCAATGTATAACCTTCGTTGGTGTTAAAGTCAAAGCTATGTTTAACGCCATAGTGTTAGACTGTACTTCTGATTTAATCTTATCATTTCTTATTTATTTATTTTCATGAATTCAGTTCATTCTAGGATAGATATATATTTTAGAAAGATTTAGGAACGAATCGGATTTGATTTATAGATATATTTGAATAGATATATTTCCTAATCTTTAAAGATAGATCCATATCTTTAACATATTTTTGACATATCTTCACATATCTTCCTCTAGTATTTGCAGTTGAGATATTTATGCAGATATACATATCAAGCACGAGGCTATCCATATCTACACGAGACTACACACATCTAAACCTATAAAAAGGGTGCTGGGGTGCGAAGAAAGATTGGACGACTTAGAGTATTCATCAAGATATTATTCAAGCAAGGCGTTCCAGCTTTTTGATCTTTGTTCTAGTGCTTTCAACTCATGAAGATATTCAAGCCAAAGAAGGATCCTACCTCCGGAGAGTGAATCCAACGGTAGAGGAGTTTTTAAGGTTGAATCGTGTGTTTGTAAGTGCGCTTTTCATAGTTGCAGTCTCTACTTCTATGTAAATTTAAAATTCTTCGAGGGAGTGAACCAAGAAGGGTTTTGGATATTTATTATTTTGATTTTGCTGTGTAAATTTCTTTATTATAGTGAAATCTGTTTTTGGCCGTGAGGCTCTCGCGAGTTTAGAAACTCTAAACTCGTGAAAAATAATTCTTTGTGTCTGACTTTACTTTTGCGCTGCGTGTTAAACTTTGAACGTGTTAAACTCTGAATGTGTCAAACTTTGACTTCTCTGACATTCTGTTTAACATTACTCTATATTTATAAGTTCAGACATATTCAATTCTGTTGTGTTGAAACTTCAACACCTAAGTGTTAATGGTAAACTCGGCCACAAAATTCTTTCAATATCATTTATCACATTGAATCACTGATTGACTCCTCGTCGGATTCCTCCTCCTCCTTGATAATCTCATTATTTCACTCACTTATTTATATTATTTTTCTACTATTTTATGTAGTTTTATTGAGTTTATATATATATATATATATTTTATGCATGAGTCAATATCCGGTGGTGTTAGGCGTATTTTGGTATTTGTGCAGGTTTTAGGCTTAAATTCACGAGAAAACCATTCCGAAAGCAGTGACATGTAAGAGTAGCAGTGAAGAGTTCTTCCACAAGAGGAATTCGGGCTATTGGCGCATGGCAATGGATGAAGCTTTGAGTTTGTTCTCCAACGCGACTGGAATCGGGTCAATCGGAGTTTGGGAGAGGAAGTTATGGCCAAAACCGTGAGACCGCACAGAAGGGACGAGAGACCACATCGATTGACGTGAATCCACATCGATCGATGCCATAGGGAGAGCCATGTCGATCAATGCCAATCCACATCGATCGACGCGAATCTTCTGGTGCGGAAATTTGATGAAAATCAGATTTTATCATATCTTTAGCCCTAGATTTGATAGGATACACCTCCACCTATATATATACCCCTGTAACTTCGATTTAGAGGTGTGCTTCATTCCAGATTTCAGATTTTGAGAGATTCCAAGCACCAATTGAGTTTTATGTTTGAAGACAATTTTTTGTGGGAAGACATTCAGACCCAAGTTTTTATGCAATTCAGGTTTTATCTATCTTTGATGAATTTTACTATGAATATGTGTAACTAACATCCTTTTCAGATTCTAGGGTTTCGAACTATCAATGTATGCATGTTTGATTAATTGAATTATTTTCCCTTTCCCTTCGTAGTTTGTGAAATCTATGTTTATTCATAATCTTGAGTTTGTTGGCTTAGGATTAATTAGTTGATTGCTTGAGACGTAACTGTAAAAGTTTTCAATGGAAAGAGTTTTCATAATATAAATTGATTTCTTGTCTGAGTAGAAGGAGATTAATTATAGGAATAAATATGTAGATCTTTGGAGTTAGTTAGTTCATCTTGAGACCGAGCGGAGATAGATAATTGACTAATCTACTTTGTGAATTGTCCAACAGAGAAGTTCATAATACCTTTCTGATGTTTCACTACGAAGAGGAATTAAATTGGGAATTAATCAACTCATTCATCCATGTCATACTTGATAGGTAGATATTCCTGGAATTTGTACTTCTCATAATCGTTTCATCAAAAGTATTTTAATTTCCTGTTTAATCTAAATTTGCAAGTATTACAATTTTCGAAACAACAAAACTAAAATTTGATTTTACTAACCAGTGTTTTGAGAACTTATGTTTTAGTAATTAAGGTTTTTCGTTACTTCTTTCCCCTGGGATTCGATAATTTTATTTGCCACTATATTATTAGCTTTGCTAAGTCACAATTCAATAATTCTAGTGATCAAATTTTGGCGCCGTTGCCAGGGATTGAATAGAAATAATCTTACTATTAATTCTGTGATCGAAGTACTGATTTAGGTTGTAATTTTCGTACTTTTCTTTGAATTTTCGTACTTTAGTTTTTCACGTCGATCGACGTGACACCCACATCGATCGATGCAGTTATCACTTCCACGTCGATCGATGCTAATAGCCATCGATCGACGCCCGTTGTTTTTCCAAAATTTCAGCTTTTCAACTTTAGTTCTTTTTGTTTTATTTTCAATCTTACCTCACTACCTCCTTTGCTGTACAGGTAGTGCATGAGTACGAGAGCTAATGGAAAGGACCCGCTCTATTATTACCCGGACATTGAAGCCACTTGCAGAAAGATCCGAAGGAATAAGCATGCTCAGGAAAGCTCGAGTAATCAAGCGATGGACGATAACGTACCACCGCCAATTGTTCAACCATCTCCACCAATGCTAACTACAGAGGAGCAAGTTGTGCTTCTCCAAGAAGTCCAAGCCATGAGGGCACAACTCCAACAACTAAATCTGGAAAGAGACCTCGAGAGGAACAATCAGAATAATAGGGATCTTCACCGCAACCCACTGTTTGAGGACAACCCCGATAATGAAGAGGATGACAACCCGAATCAGCCAGAGGAATTTGACGATGAGGAAGAAGAGGAGGCTATGCAGAACCGATATAAACCCCGGTTCAGGGAGACAGACTTCAGAGTTGGCATCAATGCCAACAACTTTGAGCTGAAGACTGGGTTGGTACAGTTGGTGCAGCAAAATCAATTTGGAGGAAGAGCTACTGAGGATCCTTATGCACATCTGGATAAGTTTTTCATGCTCTGCAATACTGTCAAAATCGGAGGAGTCAGCAAGAGTGCCATCCGAATGCGTCTGTTCGCATTCTCTCTCAGGGATAAGGCACAGTCTTGGTTCACTGCACTGGACAAAGAAAGTATTAGTACATGGACTGAACTGCGGAATGAATTCCTGGAAAACTTCTTCTCTCCGAATGTCATCAGGCAGAGAAGGAAGGAAATCATCAGCAAGACATGGGAGCAGTTCAAAGAGCTACTGAGATCTTGCCCCGGACATGGCTTTCCGCCAGGAGAACAGGCAGAAGCATTCTACGAGGGACTCAATGATAAGACCGTCAAGTTGGTGGACACCACACTGGGAGACACCATCATGATGAAAAGTGGAAACAAGGCCATGGAATTCTTCCAAAAGATGGCCAACAAAACTCAACGGTGGTCCTCGAGTTGACATCGGCCTGTGATGGTGGTCGAGAAAGTGGTGGAGAAAGTTGCCGAACAACCTAATTTGGCAACCGAGCTGAAAAAGCTAAGGAAAGACTTCGCTGCACTGAAGCAGGAGAAAACAGTTGCTGCAGTAGAGCCAGTGCAAACTCCGCCTGAGGGGGATTGTGCCGCTGTAAATTTCATGCAAATGGGTGGTTACCAAAACAACTACCGTTGAGGATATCAGCAGCATAATCAGCAGCACAACCAGCCCTACACTTATAATCACGCGAGGAACCATCCTGGATTTTCCTACGCGAACCCCCAAACCGTGGAGCAACCACCACCTGGGTTTGCAGTGCAAGATGGAGAAGTGGTGGAGAAGAAGAAGCCAAATCTCGAGGAGATTTTGGCTAAGTTTATGCAAGGGTCTACTGACAAAGTGGAGAGATTGGAGCGAGAAATTGCAGGCGTGAATACTAAAGTAGACTAGGTGCAGAAGCATGTACAAATTATAGAAACCCAGGTCAGCCAGATCACCGATGCCCTCGGAGCCCAGCACAAGCCGGGGCAACTTCCAAACAACACTCAGATTAACCCCAAGAATTAGAATCAGAGGAACCAAGTGAATGCCATCACTCTGAGAGGGGGAAAATTGTATGAAAGGCCAAAGTAGGCGGGGAAAGAAGCCGAGCAAGTCGAAGAAGCCATTGCAGACGCAGTCCCGTCGATTGACGCCAGTTCCCAGCCCACCTGCGAAGAAGCCTCCTATGCCGTTTCCACAGCGCTTTGCTAAAATGAAGATGAACGAGAGATTTGCACGCTTTCTAGAGAACATGAAGAAAGTAAACATCAACATCCAGCTGATTGAGGCACTAAGAGAGATACCGGGGTATATCAAGTTTTTGAAGGATATGGTCTCTCAGAAAAGACCCTTCATGGAGCACGAGAGGGTCAACTTGTTCGAGGAATGCAGCGCGATTATTCAGAAGAAGATGCCGCTGAAGAGAGAGGACCGTGGATCCTTCACGATCCCCTGCGTTATTGGAGGAGAGACCTTTGGGAAGGTCCTTTGCAATTTTGGCGCATCCATCAACTTAATGTCGTTGTTAATCTTCAAGCGACTAGAGATCGGGAGCATCAAACCAACGACCATATCATTGCAGATGGCTGAAAGATCGGTGTCCTACCCAAGAGGCATCGTAGAAGACGTACTTGTGAAGGTGAATGACTTCATCATTCCAGCAGATTTCGTGGTGCTTGACATGGAAGAAGACCACAACATCCCGCTTATCTTAGGGAGATCTTTCTTGAAGACTACTGGAGCATTGATTGACATTCGAGATGGCAAACTGACGTTCTAAGTTAATGACGAGTTGGTTACCTTCCCCATCTACAAAGCAGTGCAGAAGCTAATGAAGGGAGCTACCAGGAAGAGTGCCACATGATCAATTGTTTAAATCCGGTGATTTCCTCTCTTTTTCCTTCTCTTAAAACTGATCCGGACTTTCTGGAGAACTGCTTACTACACTCTTTGTGTTTGTCTTCAGATTTGGATAAGGCAGACGATGAGCTTGTGGATTTGGTGATGGAGCTGGACGTATCCGAGGGAATAACACATGAAAAAGAGAACAAACAGGAGCGGTTTCCAAGCCGACACATCCAGAAAAAGAAGGGAAAACGTGGAAATGCCTCCACATCGATCGACGCACACCGTGCATCAATCGACGCAGCCTTAGGAGCCACGTCGATCGACGCAGCCTTAGGAGCCACGTCGATCGACGTAACAGTCACGTCGATCAACACACGAAGGAAGTCAGACACGGAGTTTTCATTGGTAGAAGCAGCGCGACGTAGAAAAGGGATTGCGGCAGTTTCATCCATGTCAACCGACGCAAACCTGGGAAAGCTGCCATCTAACTCTGATCCGCTGGTTCTGGAACTCAAGATGCTTCCGGCACACCTCAGGTATGGGAAGTTGGAAAAATTACTACGAGTTCTACAGAAGTACAAGTCCGCCATTGGGGGGACATTGAGAGACATCAAGGGGATCAGCCCCTCATTATGCACGCACAAGGTCCTTCTGGAGAAAGACCCCAAGAAATGGGGGATGCAAGTCGTCAAGAACAAAAATGGAAAGGAGGTCGCGAAAAGACCTGTCTGGACCCGACCTCCCTAGTGGTGATTTGGAGACTCCGGGGGATAAAAAGATGATGTCTGAGATCAACTACCAGGTATCGTTCCCTCTTTTGTCTGATTTTCAAGCTTATTCCACTCTTCGAGTTGGAAATAAGTTTGGGGGGATGTGGACAAGAGATGGAACGTCCTATCTTTTATTTATTCTGCTTTTTGTCTTTAATTTTTCGTACTTTTCTATTTTATGCTATTTTGTGGAAAAAAAATTTTGAGTTTTGAGATGACCTGAATGAGACTGTGAGATTAGAGTTGATTGAAGGTTGAGTTTGAATTGATTGAGATTGTGGTTAGATGCCTATGAATGTAGAATACCGCATGATAGGAATGATTTGACACTTATACTTGCATGCTGATTGAGCTAATTTGAAATTGACCCTGGAAGAAAATATTTGAATCATTGTGTGAGAATTTGAGCCTTTATTTTGTTTGATGTGATTCACATGTGTGTTTTGATTTCTCTAGAACTTGCCTATTTTCTGTGTTGAGACTGCATAGTGTGCACATGTTTAGGAGATGATCTTAGGCCATCTTTGTTAACCAAATATTCTAAACACTGTCCCTTCACAATAAAATTTTCCCTAGATAGCCACTTTGAGCATGTACAATTTTTTCTTTCCTTGTCTATGAGATTAAGAAAAGTATTGTCTCACTCGTGATCCACTGTAATTTCTACAGATTAATTATAGAAATTGTGGCAAATAAATTTGTAAACCCTAAGGTTATCGATCCAGGGGAATG
>JAPKLW010000788.1:269402-285735 GCA_026898455.1 Plectranthus barbatus
GTGATCTGTACACTTGCAGCTATAGCGCGTTGCGAAACGCGCTATCATATTTTATGTAGCTTTATTGAGTTTATATATATATATTTTATGCATGAGTCAATATTAGGTGGTGTTAGGCGTATTTTGGTATTTGTGCAGGTTTTAGGCTTAAATTCACGAGAAAACTGTTCCGAAAGCAGTGACGTGTAAGAGTAGCAGTGAAGAGTTCTTCCACAAGAAGAATTCGGGCTATTGGCGCATGGCAATGGATGAAGCTTTGAGTTAGCTCTCCAACACAACTGGAATCGGGTCAATCGGAGTTTGGGAGAGGAAGTTATGGCCAAAATTGTGAGACCGCGCAGAAGGGACGAGAGACCACATCGATCGACGTGAATCCACATCGATCGACACCGAAGGGAGAGCCATGTCGATCGACGCCAATCCACATCGATCGACGCGGATCTGGTGGCGCGAAAATTTGATGAAAATTGGATTTTATCCTATCTTTTGCCCTAGATTTGATAGGATACACCTCCACCTATATATATACCCCCGTAACTTCGATTTGGAGGTGTGCTTCATTCCAGATTTCAGATTTTGAGAGATTCCAAGCACCAATTGAGTTTTATGTTTGAAGACAATTTTTTGTGGGAAGACATTCAGACCCAAGTTTTTATGCAATTCAGGTTTTATTTATCTTTGATGAATTTTACTATGAATATGTGTAACTAACATCCTTTTCAGATTCTAGGGTTTCGAACTATCAATGTATGCATGTTTGATTAATTGAATTATTTTCCCTTTCCCTTCGTAGTTTATGAAATATGTGTTTATTCATAATCTTGAGTTTGTTGGCCACATCATATGATTAATTAGTTGATTGCTTGAGACGTAACTGTAAAAGTTTTCAATGGAAAGAGTTTTCACAATATAAATTGATTTCTTGTCTGAGCAGAAGGAGATTAATTATAGGAATAAATATGTAGATCTTTGGAGTTAGTTAATTCATCTTGAGACCGAGCGGAGATAGATAATTGACTAATCTAATTTGTGAATTGTCCAACAAAGAAGTTCATAATACCTTTCTGATGTTTCACTACGAAGAGGAATTAAATTGGGAATTAATCAACTCATTCATCCATGTCATACTTGATAGGTAGATATTCCTGGAATCTGTACTTCTCATAATCGTTTCATCAAAAGTATTTTAATTTCCTGTTTAATCAAAATTTGCAATGATTACAATTTTCGAAACAACAAAACCAAAATTTGATTTTACTAACTAGTGTTTTGAGAACTTACGTTTTAGTAATTAAGGTTTTTTGGTTACTTCTTTCCCCTGGGATTCGATGATTTTATTTGCCACTATATTATTAGCTTTGCTAAGTCACTGTGCAATAATTCTAGTGATCACTCCTCTTCATCATTAGAGTTAACAACACGACCGTCACCCGTTGTGTGGTGGTCAGTATTCACATTCTCCTTATATGCCTCCTCTTATTCTGCATGGGGAGGCTCGTCATTCAAGTTGAGAATTTGGGAGCTCCGACTACCACTTTCATATGACATACCAAAAATCAATGAGTCCCTAAATTTTTATAGATCTTCCAAACCTGGACTAAAATGCTGGTATAGTGGTGGACTGCTTGAGGATAAAAACGGTCTGCATTGGGATGGCTCCCGGTGTGAGGTCCTAACGCCGGTACTCGCAGTATGTTTTATAACAATATAAATATGAGGCTCCGAATAAAGAGCAAACAGTTGTTGAAGCTCCAGATCCGTCACCAATAATGATTTTACAAATCTCCCACTTCGGGATCGAGCAGTGTAATAAATATTATACTCACCATGTATGAATTCCGCATAAAAAATAAGTTGAATGCTGCTTCTTAATGTGGTTATGAAAATGTTGGCGATTGGTATATAAATCAGTCGTTCTTGTCCGGCAATATAGTTGCACAAGTCATCCCATTGGCTATTGTAGTGAACTATTTGACTCCACTTGTTCCCCATTTTCACAAACAAAGAAATAATATATTGATGAAGAGAGAAGAGAATGAAAGAATAATGCAAGTGCGTAAGAAATGTGTATGTAACCATGAGCTTCACTTCAATTATATAAATCACAAAGAGCGTTGGCAACTACACAAAAAAAAAAAAAAAAAAAAAAAATTGAAGGAGGTACAATTGGTACAAAAAATAAATTGAATTAATTTCAATTTTAGTAATATTAGTGTACAATTCATTTTTCTTCACATAATATTTTTAAAAAAACCAATTTCATAGGTATGCAGTATTCATGGACTCATCTAATCAATATGTTTGAAGACTTTATTGTATTAATATTAGGGGTGTAAATGAACCAAATTATTCGTGAGCTACTCAGTTTTCGACTTGATAAAAGTTCGTTCGAACTCATTTAGTAAAGTTCGTTTACTAAATGAAACAAACTTGAGCATCATTGTATTCGACTCGTGATCTCATGAGCAAGCTCGTTAGCTAAAATTAGTAAGGAAAATAAAATAATTACTTCTGTAAAAATAATTATATCATGATTTAAGAGTAATAATAATGATAAATCATTCTAGTAATAATATTCTTATATATTCTAAATTTAGAAAGTTCGTTTAGGCTCGACTAAAGATCGGTAAAATTCGTGAATATCAAAATATTTGATAAAAAGCTTGATGCTCGACTCGATACTAAATGAGTCAAACTTGAGCACGACGCTACTCGATTCGACTCAGTTCGATTACACCCCTAATTAATATGAAACAACAAAATTACATTCATTTCTTCAATTATCAAATTTATTTTCATAATAAAAAATATGTGAATCTTTAATTATCTTCGAAAGGCTTAAAGTATTGAAAGTAAAATAATTAACATTAAATAAGACATATTAAATTATTAAACGTCAAATATATAATTTAAAAATTAAATGGGAGCGACCGGGTCGCACTCGATCCCACTCGGGTGGCACTCGGATCGCACCCCCTGTGGGCCCCACCACAAAAATCTATATATATATATTTTTAAAAAAAGCTATGGGGGCAACTTGGTTGCACCCGATTGCACTCGGGTGGCACCTGGATTGCACCCCGTGGGCCCCACCACCTCACACAATTAATTTAAATAAAATCACAATATACTGTGTGACACCCTATTTCATTTTTCGGAGTTTTATCGATCCAGGACCCGAAAGATAGTTTAATTATCGATTGAAGACTCGAAAGATTAATTCTCAATTCAGGACCAAAAAATCACAAAAAGTTGACAAATCATCTTTCAGGTCCTGAATTGATAATTAAACTATCTTACGGGTCCTGAATCGACAATTCTCCTTCATTTTTTTTTATTGATATTTATTTTCATTTATGCACATTTATCTATTAAATTAGTTAAAAACTGATTTTAACGAATAGATTTTACATTAGTGTTAATATATTTGCTTTCAAATCATTTTAACTAAATTCCAATGCAAAATTGGTAATTTTGGCTAAAATTGTTAGAAAATGATAAAAATGGCTAAAATTGATATACGTTAATTAAATAAAATAGCTATTCTAAATAATAAAAACTAATATTAATGAAAAGACAATTTTAATTATTCTTAATAACTCTCTTTTATTATCACATCAATCATAAATACACATATCCCCACGGTCTATAATAAAAGTTCTCTAGAGCTGTTTCTTTTATTATTGCAATAGACAATAAATGATGAGAGTGTAATACAATTATAATTTCTGACCAACCCTATCTCCTATTTGAATTTTGAGGTAATTATAATACAATAATCGTGAGACAGAATATAATTATGTCAATACAATTTAGTGTGCGAATTAATGAGGTGTGGGAGCCAAGTTGGCGTAGTCTGGCAAACCGTAAGGCTGAAAAAACTCAGGCAGAATCCCCTTCTTCCTCCTGGGATCACACCCAATGTCTCTGCACAGCTGATCATTATACCATATGTGCAAACCCGCGATGCAAGCTCTCCTGCATGCCTTCCCTGCGTATCTCTTCATGTATCTCTCCCACATCTCGATCTCCTTCTCCATGGCTTCCACGCTCGGCAGCTCCACCGCCCCATCTAGAAACCATGCCAGCCACTTGCACCTCATTTCGAATGTGTACAGATTCGACGCCGACTCTGAGTACCCTATCGTCGCTACCTGCGGGATTCTCGGATGGATTATCTGCCTGTAGAGGGGGATGGTGGAGGTGGGAGATCCGGCTGCGTAGTTTTGGAAAGATGGAGATGCGAAGATGTTCTTGAGCTTCTCGTCGCCTCTATATCCCGTTGCGAAGATTACAATGTCTGCTGCCACGGGATCGGTTTCTCCGTCAACGAGCACGCCTTGTTTGCAGAAGGTGATGTTCTGCGACTTCTTCAAAACGATGCTGCCGTTTTCGACTTTGTCGTAGAAGGTTTCCGGGAGCATGAATATCTTGCAAGAGTCTATTTCTTGAAGAAAGCCCACTTTTGGGATCATCCCATACTTTTTCAGAGGGAGTTTCCATCTGATGTAGCTCTCCACGAACTTGCTCATCACCCATCGCTGCAAATTTGGAATTGGAAACAATATGTTAATTAGAGAGGATTAAGTTAATTTTAATTAATGGGTGAACAAGGAAGTGACGTATATATATTACCAAGGGGCTTAGAAAAGTGGCGAAGATGCTAGAGAGAAATCCTTCGCCTGGTTTATGAACCATGAGCTCAGAAAATCGAGTGGCGCAGAAGAAGCCGAAGTTGATTCCCCATGGATATGGATCAGGAAGTGACCAATGTGGGTTTCTTATGATCATGGTGCAAGGATTATCGTTACCTGCAGCAGAATAGAAATTATGGCTTTAATTTATTGGGATGAGCTAGAAAACTGTTAATTAATTACGTACCGTTGGCGTTGGCAATTTCAAGTGCAGTGTCAGTTGCAGATTTCCCTGAGCCAACAACCACGACTCGTTTTCCTTGAATGAAATCAGCAGCAGCTGCGTTGTCCATGGCAGAGTAATCCATGGAATGCAAGGCTTTGCCTGAAAACACCTCAGGCCCATATCCTGCTGCAAACTTTGGGATATTCGGTACACCACTGAATCTTCCGATGCACAGAATCACAAACTCCGCTTCGTATTCCTGCCAAGTCAACACAACCATCTCTCTCTCACTCTACCTCTCTCTCTTTCTCTCCATATATATATATATATATATATACAGTCGATCAAAATCCAACTTTAATTTATGGGCCCATATTCAATTCCAGTTGTAAACTTGTATGCATATATTCTCATAATTCCGACCGACCAGTCATGTGATAGAAAGATGGAACATGGTTGTAAAACAGTTGTGCTTGATTATCTTCCATCATATAAAAAACAACAAAAACGAAAGAAAAGAAAGAAGAAAAAACTGTACCTACCTTAATGGAGTTGTCTTTTGTGTGGAAAACTTTGAGCATCCATTTCCCCTTGGATCCAAAAGCTTTCCCAGCTCCGCCCCACAACTCCGACGACGGCGAGTCTCCCACGTAATCGATGGTGATCACTCTGGAGTTGAATTTCACGTACGGCAAGAGTTGAAAATGGTCAGCGTATGATCGGAGATATTCGAGGACTTGGAAGTTTGTAGGGAACATATCCTCGACGGAAGGAGGCCATGGGAAATCGGAGAACTCGAAGGTAACCCTAGCATTTTGGAGCCTGGTGGATTCAATGGTGTGATTCCAGAGTCCACCAACGTTATCCTGCTCTTCCAGGACGACCGGACTGAACCCTTTCTCCGCCGCGTATTTGCAGGCGAGAAGGCCGCTGATTCCAGCTCCGACGATGGCTACCCTTCTCTCCATGGATCCCAACCTTGAATACAGTTTTTAATTGTTGGCTTTCTATTAAAAAAACTTGAGTTGCAACGAATTTAAAATAAGCCGGGTCAAATTGGCCAGCCAGCAATTTAATTAATAGTGGTTGTATTTTTAGTCTAGAAACATATTACATGTATATATAATAAGCACTATTCAATTTAATGTGCATGTAAAAGGGCCCATTTATAATTACTCATTTTAGGATTTATTTACTATTATCTTGACTTCTTTAGTCTCATAATCTTCTATTTTGTGACACTTATCTCCTATCCAGAGCATAGTAGTAAAAAACAAGTATTATATGTGTGAGTATGTGACCAAAAAGTTATGAATTTGAGATTTTCTAATGCATGAGCTTCAATAAAAATATTTTTTTTTTAATTTTTTTTTAAAAAAGCCTTACTTAATCTCCAATGGCCACTCTACACAACTTGTACCTGTCACATACGAATATGAATTGATCACTTCTTCTATTTAAGAATTATTATTTTTATGTAAGTGATATTTTATATGACTACTACATTGAACTAACATATTGGAATGATTTGATCTCATATGTACATGCCAAAAGAAATGAAAATTCAACCATGTATAAATATTTATAGCTGACGTAGACGACGATAGATCCAATAAGGTTATAGGGTGCCGGCAGCGACAATAAATGACAATAATTTTGTAGAAGTAGAACTCAATCTAACATAAGCATTTCAAATATTATAATAAAACAAATCGTCTCAAAAGATTTGTTTGATATGTAATTATATTATGAGGAGATCACACTCATGCATGCCCTTGAATATTTATATATGTTTTCATTTTGATCCAAAATTAATTAGGACACTTTTCGTGTTCGGATTGGCCCTATCTTACTATTTTCAAAGAGAACTTGTTCATCATATGTCTCCAAAGAATGCCTCTATTTTCCTATTGAAATATGTAATTATTATTTTTATGTCGCCTAAATCAACATCATAGTTAACTATAGGTTTGGATTACATATTTTCGGTCACTCATCCATCGTGAACTAGGGGTGTGCATGGTTTGGCCGAAACCGACCGAACCGGCCAATCCAAATTAATTTGGCCGGTTTGGCTGGTTTGAGAAAAATAATTGGCCGGGTTGGTTTGAAAAATCTCAAACCGGATGATTTGGGTTGGCCGATGGTTTGAAGGATGAAACCGGCTGTTTCGGCCGGACCGACCGTATAAATAATATAATTTTAAATATAATAATGATAATAAAATATTATTAGATAGAAAGCTAAAATATCAATTATATTGATATATATGTTCGTTGCTTATATTCTTTCGAATTGTAACCCTATAAATCAACTTATATTTAGTTGTTCTTATCTCATATTTATAATTAATGACGAGCGAGATATATTTATATTAGTTTTATTTTGTGTATCATTCTTTTATTAATAATTAATAATCAAATTGATATACAAATTTCATTGTTTGCAATATTATTAAATGAATAATTTTCAAACCGTTTAAACCGGCCGAACCAAACCGTTTTAATATGGTTTGGCCAGTTTGGTTTGAAATAATTATTTGGCTAGTTTGGTTTGTAAAAATTTCAAACCGTACCTATTGATTTGATCTGTATTTTACCCCTTAAACCGGCCAAACCGGACCGTGCACACCCCTATCGTGAACACACATAATATGCTCACATGTTGATGTGATAATATTAGTAATGCTTAATTTTAATTATTATAATCACTTCTAATGTAATATCACATCATCTGTGGTACATTAACACATATCCACAATAAACATTAGAGCGTTTTATTTGGATTACTATAAAAAAATTAGTTAGCTTCCGACTATTAAAACTTCACTATCAATCTATCTGTTGGTCCCGATTAATCAGAGTAAAGACTATATGCACAACGGAAAATTAAATTTGTTTGTTCAGTAAGCTTGCACTTATCCAAATTAATGGTTATGTGTCAGCTTGGTTTGTCAAATCTCGTTCAGGTACTTAGCGTCAAATATGCTTAGCGTTAGTATTCAGTATATACTACAACACTTGAGTGTTGAGTTTTAAAATATAGGTAACCTGACAAAATGAGGAAAGCAGTAAATGACAAACAGATTTATAGTGGTTCAGACTAAACCGTCCTACGTCCACTTTTCAGACACTCAGTGTGGTAATTCACTGAGCTTAGAACTTTACAGGTGCTCCTACAATCTATAGCTTGTCGGTGAATACATCGTCCACAGATCCACAAGCGCACTCGCGTGGTCCTTTCTTGGTTCTTCGCTTCGCAACTACTTCGAGTCTGAGCGTACCACTTAGCCTTCTCGTAGCCGAAATGAGGTATTTATAGTTCCCCATTGAACTATCTCATCGACGGTAGGTTGCCCATAAGAGTCAGAGTACAAGATGTATTTGATTGTTGTAGTCTTTCTTGAAGAGAAAGACTACCAAGAAATAACTCAAGAACTCTAAGGTTCTGAGTCTTGTGCTCACTCAGGTGACACACGGAAAAGCTTAAAGAAGCCTGAAAAGTAAGCTCAGATGATGTTAGCTTTCACATACACGATTTCTGTAGGAATTGATTCTATTAGTTTCGGTAACCTTCTTCTTGTTGAAATCTCCGATATTTTTAGCCGTGAGGTTGAGAGTTTGAAATAAATACCCGTTAGAGATAAAATGGAAGATGTTCAATCGGATGTCTCTATTGGCTGCTGCACTAGGCGGGTAGATGGTGCTTTTCAACAAGTTTTGCCATTTCTTCGCCTTTTACTGACTTTGACAGTGACAATTCGTCTTTTTTTCAGAACGACAGTATTCGCCAGTTTGAGGAATCTCAGACTGGTTTTCATAGGTAATGAAACTTGTTGTTACGATGCTTGTAGATTTTAAGGCTTCTCCAATCCTTAAAGTTTGTACTTCTTCAGTATGTTCCTCAAACGATTCTTCTTGTCTTCATATGCTGGGACCAGGACTACGAGGTCCATGCTGATGCCATCATACTTGCAACTCCGTGCTGATGATGTCATCCTTCGGTGTATACTTGGTCTCTATGTTGGTAAGTATGGCGTATATTTTGAGGTCATACTTGTTGGATCTGTATTTGGCAAAATTCGAACTTCATGAGCTAGACTCAAAGTCATCCAAACTTGTAGAGTTCTGCGTTTAGTCTGTTGAGTCCTTTACACATTCTAAACTGATTGATCAGTTTAATCTTCAGATTAGTTCCAACTTACAACTCGATGAAAGAGCTTATACAAAACTTTACATTTTTTGACTATGCTAAAATTATCTAAGATGACTTGTACATACTTTGACCCACCAAAACATAAAAATAAAGGAAGAATATTTCTATCAAATTTTCTAACATATCATATATTATCATATATTTATTTATATTTGAAGCACGATCAAACTAGTTAGTTCACATCCAATAATTGTTGAAATTAAGAATACAACTCAAATGCGACAGTCGATCGACACAATCATTGCCGTACAACATATCAACTTCTACATTACAAATCTATCAACAAAAAATAATTATGTAGTAGATAAAAATCCATTACAATTGATCGATTATTCATTCCTATAGGGCTATCTATTTTATTAATTGGAATGGGAAGTTCATGCTGATAGAGGATCGAAATCATACATTTGTTTCTTTCATGTTTATTAGAATAGATATGCATGAAGATATGCATGCAAAAGATATCTCCACATCTCACTAGGATATCTTATTAGTTTGTTATCTTGTATATCTTTAATTATTTATTCATATCTTGTAATACTCTATATATACATGATCAATAATACATACATTATTGAGGCAAATATTATTGGTCTATCATGGTATCAGCCAAACCCTAGATCCTGACCTAATTCTCTCCCTCTCTCTCTCTCGCCGTTTTTCTCCCCTCACCTTCGATCATGGCCGACTTTCCCAACCCCGCCGCTGATCTGCTCCCTCTCTCTACTCTCGTCCATATGATTATTATCAAACTCACGTCTTCAAACTATCTTCTTTGGCGTGGGCAAATTGTTCCGCTGCTTACTTGTTAAAATCTATTAGGGTACATCGATGACACGACACCCTCTCCTCCGATGACGCTCACCACCGCTGCTGGCGTTTCCTCGCCGAACTCGGCGTTCCTCTCTTGGCGTCTCCAGGATCAACACCTACTCAGCCTCCTTCTCTCCACTCTCTCCGAAGAAGCAATGGCCGAAACCCTAGACTGTACTTCCTCTCATTCTGTCTAGCGCGCGCTTGAGTCTGCCTTCAGCCACAAGTCCAAATCTCGCGAAATCCAACTCAAAGACGAGCTTCATCACTTGAAGAAGGGTTCTCACACGGTGAAAGAATATGGTCGCCAGTTCAAAGCGATTTGTGATCAACTCGCTGGGATTGGATGCTCCGTTGATGACACCGACAAAACGCATTGGTTTCTCCGTGGTCTCGACCCATCCTTCGTCACTTTTTCAGCCGCACGGATGGTGCTCCCTACTCTTCCTTCTTTCAGTGACTTGCTCGCCAAGGCACAAAGCTTCACACTTTTCCAGGATTCTCTCGATGCTTCATCACCGAATTCTATTGCTTTCTATGGGCAGCAGTCCACGTCCCCTTCCAGCCGTGGCATTCTCGGCCCAGGTCCAGCGAACGCAAATCAGTTATCGTCAAAGAACAGCAAACGTGGAGGTAAATGCAAAAATCAGCAGCGCACCCCCCGTTGTTAGATTTGTCGGCTTGACGGTCACTATGCCACGTACTGTCCTCAGCGATATACACAGCAGTCGTCCTCCAATCTGGCCGAGACCTTCGCCACCACTGCTCTCTTTCCTCCTCCGATCATTCGGACTGGTATATAGATACTGGCGCATCGGCTCACATGACACCTACTTCTTCAACCTTAGACAATGTCGCTTCTTATTCCGGTAACAAGCAAGTTGTTGTAGGTAACGGAAATCAACTTCCTATCTCTCATACCGGTACCCTAAATCTCTCCTCTAACATTCGTTTATCTGATGTCCTTGTCGTTCCTACTTTAACTAAAAATCTGTTATCTGTCAGCATACTAACCAATGATTTACCTGTTCTTATCACTTTCTCACATTCTTCCTTTGTTATTCAGAATCGAGACACCCATCAAATCCTTGCCAAAGGATGTCATAACGACGGTGTATATGTTCTAGATGAGGACTGCACGACTCTCCTTGCCAAAACAAGCAAACGCCCGTTGCAAGCCTCCATGGACTTATGACATGCACGTTTGGGTCACTTTCCTCCCGAGTCTTTACTTCATCTTAGAAAATTAGGGTTTATTCATCTTTCTAGTCGTTCCTTGTCCAGCAATCTTTGTAATTCATGTCAAGTAGCTAAAAGTTCTAGACTTCCATTTCAAATTAATGACAAACGCTCTTCTCATGTTCTTGATTTAATTCACTGTGATCTTTGGGGCCCTGCACCTGTTAATTCAAATTCAAATTTCCGTTACTATGTCATTTTCGTCGATGATTTTTCACGTTGTACTTGGTTCTATCCTCTAGCTAGGAAATCTGATTTTTTTAAACATTTGAAAATCTTTACTGCTTTTGTAGAAAATCAGTTTTCCTGCTCAATCAAATCCTTCCAATCCGATGGTGGGACTGAATTCACAAATCATAATGTACGTGATTTCTTCATCACCAAGGGTATTCATCAACGTCTCTCCTGTCCATACACTCCAAGTCAAAATGGCCGGGCTGAAAGGAAGCATCGTCACATCATTGAATCTGGTCTCACGGCCATATTTCATGCGAATCTTCCCTTATCTTTTTGGGTCGATGCTTTCAGCACTGCAGTTTACACAATAGACCGGCTTCCCACACCTATCTTGGACGATATATCACCTTTCTAGGCCCTATTTGGTTCGCCTCCATCCTACTCTACCTTCCATCCGTTTGGATGTCGTGTTTATCCTTGCCTACGGGATTAGGCTTCAACCAAATTTTCTCCTCGTAGCTTACCTTGTGTTTTTCTAGGTTACTCTTCCTTTCACAAAGGGTTTAAGTGCTATGATCCCACCACTGCGCGGACTTATATTACTCATCATGCGCAGTTCGACGAGCTCTTTTTCCCTTTACCTCATCCTCCTCCGCTGCTGACCTCCGGAACCTAGACATCTCCTCCTTCGTCGAACCACTTTCGGCGTCACATCCAACCCTGCCTATCTCGCCTAGCTCACCGTCGCAATCTATATCGTCGCCTCCCTCGCCATGCACCTTATGTCCGGACCCGCAACCCTCTCCTCATCCAGCGCCGCAGCCTAACCCTAACCCTCCTCCAGCCGCAGAAAATCCTAACCCTTCTCCAGCCGTCCCAGTTCAGCCTACTCATCACATGATTACTCGGGCCAAGGCTGGTATTTTTAGACCACAATATATTGCTAATTTTGCTAACACTGCTCTTCATGTTGCTCTTTTGTCTAGCTCGGAACCTCGTGGTTTTAAATCTGCAGCTAAACATGCTCACTGGATGGCGGCAATGGATGAGGAAATGACTGCTCTTCGCCACAATAACACTTAGACACTGGTGCCTCGACCTTCTGACGTTAACATCATTGGATCCAAATGGATTTTTCGAACTAATTTTCTTCCCGACGGCTCCATTGATCGCTATAAGGCTAGACTGGTGGCTCAAGGTTTTACTCAACTACCGGGTCTTGATTTCTCCCACACATTCAGTCCAGTTGTCAAAGCTACTACTGTTCGGGTTGTTCTCACTCTTGTTGTTCATTACAACTGGCCTCTGCATCAACTTGATGTCAAAAATGCTTTTTTGAATGGTCATCTCTCATCCCCCGTATATATGGAGCAACCGCCTGGTTTCATCGATGCACAGTTTCCAAATCACGTCTGCAAACTTTCAAAGGCTCTTTACGGATTAAAGCATGCGCCACGTGCTTGGTTTCAACGTCTCAGTGATTACCTGGTTTGCATTATATTTCTCTGCAGCAAATCCGACACATCTTTGCTCAATCTCTCCAAGGCCGACGTTGCTCTATATCTCTTGGTATATGTGGATGACATTATTGTGACGGGGAATGATCCTTCTTCTATTTCACGCCTCGTCTCCGACATGAACCATGAATTTTCTATCAAGGATTTGGGTAAGCTTAATTATTTTCTTGGTTTGGAGGTTCACTACACACAAGATGGACTGTTTCTCTCGCAAGCTAAGTATGCACGGGATATACTTGCTCGATCGGATCTCTTGGACTCGAAGCCCGTTGCCACCCCACTCGTTGCTGGTACCACTTTTGAGTCTGTTGGTTAGTCGTTCGCCGATGTCACTCTTTATCGATCATTGGTAGGTGCTCTACAATATTTGACAATTACTTGTCCGGACATCTCCTTTGCGGTAAACTTGGCAAGTCAGTATCTTCATTCTCCAACTGACGATCACTTCCAGACGGTCAAGTGCATACTTCGCTATGTTAAGGGCACTATTAATCACGATTTGGAATTCTCTCACAGCAGCGAATGCAGCCTTGTCGCCTACTCTGATGCCGATTGGGCGCATTGTCCGGATACCCGGCTCTCCACATATGGTTATGCTATTTTCCTTGCAGGAAATCTTGTCTCTTGGAGTGCAAAGAAACAACCTACTGTCTCACAGTCAAGCTGTGAATCAGAATATCGGGCAATGGCAAATACAGCGGCGGAGGTCATTTGGCTTACAAACTTACTTCTTGAGCTCCGTCTAAAGCTTCCGCGACCGCCATCCTTATTCTGCGACAACAATAGTGCTATCTTTCTGACACAAAATCTAGTGGCACACAAGCGAGCAAAGCATATCGATATTGACTATCATTTTGTTTGTGAGCTTGTCCATGCAGATAAGATTCGAACCGAGTTCATTTCTTCGTCACAACAAATTGCCGACGTTTTCACCAAGGGTTTGCCTCGTCCTCTCTTCGAATTCTTCCGTAGCAAGCTTCGAGTTGTTGGTTTCCCACAGTCTCACTTGAGGGGGGATATTAGAATAGATATGCATGAAGATATGCATGCAAAAGATATCTCCACATCTCACTAGGATATCTTATTAGTTTGTTATCTTGTATATCTTTAATTATTTATTCATATCTTGTAATACTCTATATATACATGGTCAATAATACATACATTATTGAGGCAAATATTGTTGGTCTATCAATGTTTAATGTCATGGATTTATTATTTTATGATCCATACAACATTTAAATACCCTTTTATTGTGACTTAAGTAAGAACTCTCAAGTAAATTTAGGACAAGGACACGTACACTTCAAGTACTTTTTATGAAGCTAGGTATACCACATCTCGAAAGATATGGATTAAAATTTTATACTAATTAGATTAGTACAATATATATTAATTAGACTAATACATATTTTCCAGATAATATACTAATAAGATCAGTATATAATATAATAATTGGTATATTCACTACAAAAAAATCACTTTTTACCTACGGAAATTTCCGTCGGCAAAATTAGAATTTCTGTCGCTAAACACCACGGGAATCAATTTTCTCCACAAGAAAACATAAACCACGCAATAATTTCTTTGTACTGTAGAAATTTTTAGTTACCAAATTATCCTTCGGTACAATTTCTTTCATCAATGAACTCATTCGGTCAAAGCAACTCTCAAACATGTTATAATCAGATTTGATTCTCATTAGTTGGGTGACAAGTGAGAACTGTGTGTGAGTTTCACATCCAAACCACAATGGTGTATCTGCCGTTTTCAACATGTCATATAAATGTTTTGCTTGGGGGTTAGGGGGTTCATCAATTTCATCCATGTTATAATCACTACTCGCAGCATCCCTTATTGGATTATGGTACGTGCCACTTTCAGAAATGCTTTCTAAACCACTAGAAGTGCTTGCACTCGGTGGTAATTCCCCATGAAAAACCCAAATCTTATAGTTTTTCACAAACCCATGTATTCTTACGTGTAAAAGAACCTCATTCAATGATTGGAATGACATATTATCACATTTCCTAGGTTTTCTTGTGGAGAAAATTGATTCCCGTGTAAGGAGTTGTATGATATATTGGGATAGCAATAGTGAGTTCCTCCAATGTAAATTCTGTGGTCATCCTCGGTATAAGAATATGGGTAGGGTGAAAAAGAAACCACAACCTTTCAAAAAAGTGTATTATTTTCCACTAACCCCTCGATTGCAAAGATTGTATGCATAAAAAGTGACTGCAAAGGAAATGTGTTGGCATGGGACTTCGCATGATGATGGAGTTATGAAGCATCCATGTGATTCAGTGAGAGCCGCAATGTTAGGTTGGGTCTCTTAACTGATGGGTCCCAACCATTTCGACAATCTGGTAAACAATATTCATCATGGCCAGTTATAATCACACCGTACAATCTTCCACCCAGGTTGTGTATAAAGGAACAATACATGTTCCTCACAATTCTGATTCCTGGACCTAAAAATCCAAAGGATAAAATTGATGTTTTTCTACAGCCTCTGATAAAAAGAGTTGTATGATTTGTGGGAAAATGGAGTTAACACGTATGATGTTTCGCTCAGACAGAATTGTATGGAAGATTTTGATGCTTTTTATCTATCTTGTAGTGGAAAGGTGTCGTGGTTTGACAATCACAGAAAATTCTTACCTCTTGATCATCCTTTTCGCAGAAACAAAAGAGCATTCATAAATAGAGAGGTGAATAAAGAATGTACATGGATAAGGGACGATGTTGATATTTTGAAGGAAATTGAAGACTTTGGGCTTTTGAAAGTCACTGAACTGGACAACTATGAAGCTAATAATACAATCTAAAAAAATAGTGACTTCGGTTGGAAGAAGAGAAGTATCTTTCAGGATTTTCCTTATTGAAAGCTTTTATTGATAAGACATAATCTGGATGTCATGCACATAGAAAAGAATGTGTTTGATAATATATTCAACACTATTCTAAATATTCCAGGAAGGACCAAGGATACTGTGAAGTCAAGGGTAGAGTTAAATACATACTGCAATCGCCCAGAACTGAGGCAAGATGTGCGGACCGGACAGTGGCAAGGCATTTTATACACTTGATAAGGAATCTAAGAAAATTCTATTAGATTGGATCAAAGAGCTCAAGTTTCCTGTTGGTTATGTATCTAATATGAGCAGATGTGCGGATATGCACAAGTTGAAGATGATTGGGATGAAAAGTCACGACTGTCATGTTATGATGCAATGAATCCTACCTATTGCCTTCTGTTATGATGCAAGTTCTTTTTATTCTTATTACTTTGAGGGCCATGTGCATACTAGACATAGAAATGTGCCACGTAATTATGATGGTCGAGCTGAAGTGAGAGATGAAGATCCAAATTGTCTTTCCATATTTAAGGCCCCGGGGAGCTATTGGGAAAGCAAGAGAGACTTATTTGGATGATGATGAGTATAAAGCTGCAATGATATATGTTGGGAATTATCCCTAAAATCTTCCTTAGGACTTATTTGTAAAAG
>JAPKLW010000788.1:305674-356195 GCA_026898455.1 Plectranthus barbatus
ATAATAATAATAATAATAATAATAATAATAATAATAATAATAATAATAATACTTTATGCATGATTTAATGAAATGTATTAACTAAAATCATAATAAATAATAATTTATTTCGTAAAAGAAGTTATAAAATGTTAAAAAGTTACGGGGCATTACAAGCTATGTATCCGGAAGGATTCACACGGTCCAAGAACCCAGATGACCATGTGGTTCAATGAGTTGAAGGTATTTTAAAATTAAAGCAATTTTTTTTAAATGTTATGTAATATCAAACATATTAATGATTTTTTCCAAATGGCAGAAAGAGTTTTGGTGGGAATCAGCTATCGAGAATGATGTATTGCACTTATTTTTGGAGAAAGCTAAAAATCGATACAAAGATATGTGCAATAGATTGAAACAAAGTAAAGAAAGACCACCACATATAGATGAATCGGAGTGGGTCAAGTGGCAAAAACATTAGAAAAGTGAAGATTTTAAAAAAGTTTCAGAAGTAGAATCCAAAAATAGGATGACAGGGGCGAATGAGGTAGAGACGGGACCCTCCACACAAAAGATCGGCTTGAGATCGTTCTACGAGTGTGCCCTCATGATAGTAAGTAATTAATCAAATCTTATTGTTTCTTTGAATATAATATATATATATATACTCTTAACTTGATTTTTAAATATATAAAAACTTAGGCTTCTCAAAGAAGCATCTCCGTTCAAGATGTGCCCTACTACGAAGTTTTTTATGCAATACATCGATGGAATGCTTCTGATTACTACAGTCGGAGGGCAAAACTTGTAGATGTAAGTATGCAAATAAATCACTACTTAATAATTTTCTTATTAATTCATCATTTAAGTACACATTAATATTTTATAATATAGGAGGAGTATCAGAGGATGATGCTGGCGGCATCCCAGGCAGATAGTGCTTCTTCACCGGTCTCCGTTTCACACCAAAATCAGCTCTTTCAAAGAGTTGTCGGTGGAGTTTCTAAGAAGCAGCGAATATTTGAACTGGGGAGCATAGGAAAGAGCATTACTTCTACCTCCAGTACTTCTCAGCCTCCATCGCATCCACCTCATTCAGATTTGGAGATCAGCCCACAGATGGAGGCACGTCTGCGTGCTATGATTAGAGAAGAGGTTGCTCGCGCGTTGCCATCACAGTCAGATCGACAAGATGATATGCCACCACACTCACCCGAAGAATAGCATTCAAGGTTAGTTTATTTAATTTTCTATTTAATATATATGTCATTGTATGCTTTGAAGGTGATTTATTCACCTTTCTTTTGAGTTATTGATGAAAATTGTTTTTTATTACATATGTCATTGGTTGAATACTTCACGGAAACTAGCATCAGGATGTTTACAAGAAATTCAGTTCATTTGATTTAGTATAGTTTAATTGGTGATATCTTGTCTCGATTTGATGTTATGTAGAGGAAAATGTGTTATGCTGCCCTTTTTCATGTTTTTGTTTCGTGATATATTCGAATGCCATAAACCATGGTTCGGGTGGGCTTTTCATCCTTGCTTGATTAATTTGGTTACATCCTACACTTGCTCCATTTGGAATCTACATCTTTTACATTTCATTTTGATCTAGATTTTGTTGCATTAATTTTCCTGGACAAAATTGTTGTTTTCAGCTATGAGGATTACATTTTTTTTATCTTACCATGACCTTTAAAATAATTTGCATAGTTCATCCCCATGTCATATTGTAATGAAGATTACTTATTTCTAATATGTTCTTTATTGGTATCCTGAACCAATATAATGTTTAAGGCGTGGTTTTGGATGTTAATGTGATGCTCATCTTTATGTTGTTCCATCTTGCTGATAATGCTGGTGTTATTGTAAACCCCAAGCGAGAAATGAAATATTCAGCACATGAATAATATTTTAAGTGATTTTTCTGACACCGGGTGCTTATATAATTGTTTCATCTCTTCCCTTGCAGAAGCTTTATACAGAATTGCTTTTGAATATCCTCCAAATGTTGTATCATTAATCTATCTCGTATGTAGGTTCTGCAATTATTGGTCAAATTGGAAAGGAATATGTGGATTTGTAGCCTAAGATCGCCAGTGCGGCTAATTATTGGTTGTTTTGGAGGATTATTAGTTTTGTGTTGGTTTATTATGATTGTGTAGTGTTGATGTATTTCGGATGATTAAACATTTTGAATAGTAGTGGTTTTTATATGCTTTTGTATCAAATGTTGTTGGTTAAGCTTTATATGGACCGTGGATTCGTGGATTTTGGATGCATTTAATATATATGGTTTGTGAAAAAAAAAACAGGTGAAAAATTAAAAAAAATTAAAAAAAATTAGAGAATTCGCGACGGGAGCCTGTCGCAAATAACGAACTACGAGTTGCGATGGGATACCCGTCTTGAATCCCATCGCGAATAACGAACTTAAGTCTTGCGACGGATTTGCGACCAGAGTCTCGTTGCAAATGGCAAACTAGGACTTGCGACAAGTTTCTCGTCGCCCACAATTTTGCAACCGAAAACCGTCGTAGAATATAATCTTTAATTTCACGACGCACGGTGATCGCAATTCCGTCGCAAACACTTTGCGACGGCCAATACTTTCGGTCGCCAAAGGATTAGCGACTAGGCGATTCACGACGGGCCGAATCCGTCGCGAATCATTACTTGCGACGGATTCCTCATTGATTTGCAACCAGCTTGTCCGTCGCGAATCGCCAATATTTTTGTGGTGCTCTGTGTTGAAGTATATATGAACTTTGGCTTAACCTCAACTCCCTAAACAAAAAATTTTCTGAAACACAAACTGGTGAGCAACGACCAATTTGTGATATGCTATCCTAATTAAACATATTTCCGTTGTGCATCAACTTTGATCTCGGGACCAACAAGGTTACTCATAACCCTAATCGAAATAATATCAGGTATCCACTCATGGGTAGGGATGTAAATCTGGCCTGCCCTATCGAACTGCGAGTTAATTGGTTGAGGTCAAATTGGGCTGAATTTTTTTGGGCTAAAAAATCTTGACTCTAACCCTAACCCAATCCTTCGGTTTTGGGCTAATCCGTCGGTCCAATGAATTTATTAATTATTTTTTATTTTTAATATCTTTTCACTCTTTTAATATTTCAAATAATAAAAATAAACGAAATATTACTTTTCTCTTATAAAAAATGCAAAATACATCACAAATTTTTATATAATGATAATTTAACTATTAAAAATATATTATTTTTTTATTGTATCAATATTAGAATATGTTTTAACGTCATAAATAAATAAACTTAACTATGTATTGAATGCTATTTGAACTAAATGCAATTATTTAACTTAAAACTTAATTAATAAATATGATCTTAAATATTAGAAGTAGATTTTTGTATTATAATTATGATATATATTAATAAAAAAATAATTGGGTTAATCGTGCCAACCTGTCGGATTTCGGGCTCAGCCCTATCGGACTTCATATTATTCGTTCTCAGTTTATTCAGGCTAAATTTTTTCCGGGCCAAAATATTTCGATCTTAACCCACATTTTAATTCGGGTTAATCCGGTCAACCTGCGGATTTCAGGCTAAATTGACATCTCTACGCATAGCGTCCATATCAATTGTATAGTCCATGGACTAAAACTTAATTTGGATCATTTAATTTGCCAATAATAAGTGAATAGTCAATATAATTGTATGTATAAATTAAGATGTTGTCATGTTGCCCACATTAAGAGAAATAAAATTCGAACATAATATAAGTATAAATATAAAAGATTAGGTGAATAATTTAGGCGTTCAAAAAGCATTAAGTATACTAAGTTAAAAATTGTATAATTAATTTTTCATAAAATTCTCGGCACTATAATATTTCGAGGTTAAAAGCTAGTCAGCCTTATCTAGAAAATATGGTGGGCTATATTTTCCAAGCAAACAGGTATTGTCATGATAGCACAGCAATATTATCTAAATTATTATAGGATTTTCGTCAAGTTAATGATGAATTATTATACATAATTCTCCAACAAAAAATTAGTTAAAGAATTGCAAAGCAATAATTCAAGAATTACATGTTTAGACAACAGTTTAATTATTATACCAAAATCGACAGGATTTATCAAGCTGAAATATGATCTAGCACTAGCATGTGGGTCCCCTAACTTTATTGATCTTTAAATTCCACAATAAAGTCTAAATTAGAAATATAAAACTAAAGTACAAAATTACAGCAACTTTTGTGGGTATGGAATTTATATAGAGTTGGGGGTATTTGAATCCAAAAAATCAATTTAAAATAAACAAATTATGCTAAAACTCGAGAATCAGTTGATTTTTAGGTTTACTATTTCATAAATAGTTCGATTTCCGTAAATCTCTTTAAAATCGCATCATCTTCGATCCAAGATTGCGAATCAGTCATACTTTTATTGCATTGCAAATTTCCACTCATGTAAATGTATTTTAACTCAAAATTCCTAAGTTGACCTCATTAAATCATGTTTAAAAATAATTATAATTGAAATATTTTGGTCAAAAAAAATTTAATTCGAAACTTTTTTTTACTCAAATTTATCTGAACTGAATAACATGCAATATGATAGAATTGGTGATCTGATTAACATTCCTAGTCATGAATCGGCTGATTTTATTGATAAATTTTAGTTTATATTCATTTTAAAATCATGGTTAATACGATCAAATTGATTTTAAAAAGATCCCATAGTGATTAATAGTAGTCACCACGTAAAAACGTGCAAAAAATATCAATATCATGAACATGATGCTACATTTGTCATTATCATTGTCATTGTCGTATTCATAATTCATAAATCATAATCATAGATATTTGGTATATTTCTTACCTCTCTTGTTATTTCTTGCCACAAATTGTGGCCAAGATTGGTTTATCTTTCCGCCACTTGTTATAGTGGGAGATATACATATTTCTACAAAGTTCTTAATTAGATACGATATCGTATCTGATTAAATTACAAAATATTTTGTATGATAAAATCTCATTCTAGACGTATTAAGTTTTTTTTTTTTTTTTTCTAGACGTATTAAGTTAGTAAAGTAGATTTGCATATTTAATTTCATAAAGTTTACACATGACTTTATGAGTATTTCTTACACGTACATTATTTATTTCATAAAAGTGAAATAATACAAGTAGTGAAGTAGGATAATTAATACGAATCAAAGAGAGTTGAAGTAGAAAAGTAAATGCCATTTCATTTAATATTGATGAATAAAAGGTATGGAGATCGATCCATGGACCAATTAAGTGTTATATCCCGCAGTAGTCTGCCGGAGTATAAGGCTGAAATAATTCAGCCAAAAAGCCATTCTTCCTCCTCGGATTAGATCCAAGGTCTCTGCAGATTTGATCATTGTACCAGATGGAAACGCCGCCAATGCACGACCGCCTGAACTCGCCGTTGCCGGAGTATCTCTTCATGTAGTGGTCCCACGCCGCGATATCCTTCTCCATCTCCCTCATGCTGGGCAGCTGGAGGCCCTCGTCGAGGAAGTGAGCCAGCCATTTGCACCTCATTTCGAAGGTGAAAATATTGGAGAGGGACTCCGAGTAGCCTATCACCGCCAGCTGCGGGATTCTGGGGTGGATCATCTGCCGGTAGAGAGGGATGGTGGAGGTCGGGGATCCTGCAATGTAGTTCTGGAAAGATGGAGATGCGAAGATGCTCTTGAGCTTCTCGTCGCCCTTGTATCCCGTCGCGAAGATGACGATGTCTGCTTTCAACGGCTCCTCGTCTCCGTCGAGGATCAGCCCTTGTTTGCAGAAGCTGAAGTTGGATGATTTCTTGAATTTGATGCTGCCGTCTTCGACTCTGTCGTAGAAGTTGGCCGGCAGGAAGAGTATCTGGCAAGAGGAGACTTCTCCGGCGAAGCTTTCTTTGGGAATCATGCCGTATTTTTTCAAGGGGAGCCGCCGTTTGATGTAGCGCTCCAGCAGCTTGTGCGCCCCCCATCGCTGCAAATGCAAATTTCACACTCATTAATTTTCACATGTGATCAAATCAAATTAATTAATTAGCTAGAAAAAAAATCTATAAATATGTGAATTACCAAGGGCGTTAGCAAGGTGGCGGCGACGGCGGAGAGGAAGCCCTCGCCGGGCTTATGAACCATGAGCTCAATAAAGCGTGTGAAGGCCAAATAACCAAACTTCAAACCCCATGGCTCAGCATCGTGAGGCATCATCCAATGAATTGTTCGTTGTATCATCGTGCAGGGAAGCTCCTTTCCTAATTATATATTCACCACACCACTAATTAAACTTCATCAACAACTAACTATATATACATATATATATATATACCATTTGCATTGGCGCATTCGAAAGCAACGTCCACGGCTGACTTCCCGGAGCCTATAACCGCAACTCGTTTCCCTTTGATGAGCTCAGCTGCATCTGCATTCTCCATGTTGGAGTAATCCATCGAATGCAGCACTTTGCCGGAAAACACCTCCGGCCCTTTTCCCGGAGCGAACTCCGGGATGTTTGGAAGCCCACTGAATCTTCCGATACAGAGGACCAAGAACTCTGCTTCGTATTCCTGCCGCCACCATTAATAGCATCAATTAGTTAATATGCCATAAAAAGGCAAAAGGCTAGCTTACCTCAACAGAGTTATCTTTGGAGTGAACAACTCTGAGAATCCACTTCCCCTTGGATCCGAAAGCTTTTCCATTCCCACCCCACAAATCCCAAGACTGCATCTCTTCCTCGGATTCGCCCACATAGTCCACCTCCGTCACTCTTGAGTTGAACTTCACCAACTGCAGCAGATCGAAATGCTGGGCATAAGATTGAAGGTAGTGAACGAGCTGGGTGTTGTGGGGCATGATATCTTCAACAGAGGAAGGCCATGGGAAATCTGAGAACTCGTAATATTCTTTGGGAACTTGGAGTCTGGTGGATTCGTAGGTTCGGTTCCAGAGCCCGCCCACCTGATCGTTTTCTTCGAACACCACCGGCTTCAGGCCCTTCGCCGCCGCGTATTTGCAGGCGAGAAGGCCACTGACTCCGGCTCCCACGATGGCCACTCGTTTCTCCATTTCGTGTGTACCAATCTTGCCTACCTTCACCCTTTTATAACAGGGGAAGCGGCGAAAGTAATTAATTTATTAAATATTAATGGGAATTAATCATTCACTATTTGATGTCTAATTACTAATGCGAGTACTTAAACAGTAACAGTTTGCCCAAAAAAAAGGAAATCTTAGTTAGAAAGTTGGAGGTGTAAGGTTGGAGTTGGAGTGCCGTAGAAAATATCTAAAAATGGTTTCAAGATTATCCCGCCATCATGTGCATGCCAGTGCCACAATCTTCATTCAAAGTGGAAGTGCAGTACTTATCTATATATATATTAAAATAAGATCGTAGGGTATAATTGTAAAATTACACCTACATTAATGATTAATTAATTAAACTATTAATTAAGTGTATTCATTAATATGAAATGATAATATATTTACTTTTTAATAAAATTAATTGTATTTTTAATATATTATATATTTTATTTTAGATTTTTCTTTTATAAATTTTATATTTCATGATGTATGGTTTCATTTTCATTCAAGATGTATGGTTTCATTTATATTATTTTATAAGAATTATCCATGAAATAGAGTACAAAATCACACTAAAGTAATTAAAAGAATCCAAATTTTATTGTTTAACATGTTCATTCAAGATGTATGTTTCATTTTCATTATTTTATGAAAATTATCCATGAAATAGAGTATAAAATCACACTAAAAATAATATTAAAAGAACCCAAAATTTATTGTTCATGAAATTTATCTAAATATTTATGAAAACAAATAATTATTTACTTAATTTATCTAACAATTAATCTTATATTATTTCACAATATATTTTTATATGTAATGTTAGAGTATTTTAAAATCAAATATGAAAATAAGATAAATAAACAAAAATTTATTATTTTAATGCATTAAAAATCAAAATGTATTGAAATATAAAGTTGTACATCAAAATGAAAGATGAAAAAAAAAGAATATTGTAATAGTTTAAGATAAAATAAAATAATAGATTATTTTAGAAGGTCAAGTTATATTTCCAAATGAAACAAAAAATGAGAAAAAAATTAGGGTGTCACAATATAGCTAAAATAAATTACAATGTGAAATATTATGATGAGAGATTATTGTTGCAATATTATTAGTGTGTCACACTATATTGTAAAATAAATAAAATTTAAAAACTTTTAAAAAATCACATTACAAAACATAAATAAAATAAGAAATAATATTAATACATCACACTTCAATATATGTATAGTTTCGAGAAGACAGACAAAAATGAAATTGATTATTATAGGTTGTTTAAGGAGAGAAAAATAGGTTTTGAAAGTAACTATTCAAGCACCACCTACTAAAAATAAAATTACATGTTGATTAGTATATGTTGTCCAAATTAAAAACTTACAAAATAAAATTTACAAATTAATTAAAGTAAATATAATATGATATATAAAATATATAATTAAATTATATTTGTTATCATAAAACTTTGTAGTTTAGGAATTTTAGATATCTATATTATTCATCTATAAATAAAATATTAAATTTAATACTCCCTCCGTCCCAGTGAAGTAGTCCCTTTTCTTTTCGGCACGGGAATTAAGAGTTGTGAGTGTAGTGGAATTAATATTTTATTGGTGAGTGTGAAAAAGGTTGCCATTTTAGGAAAATGGGACTATTCTATGGGACAAATAAAAAAGGAAAGTGAGACTACTTCAATAGGACGGAGGGAGTATTATATTATAATCAATTGTAGTTCCCACGCATCGCGTGGGTGAAATACTAGTTTTAATAAAGGGAAGGTCTTGGGTTAGGCAGGCCTAAACGATTTAGGCGGGTTTTATCCATTAACCCAAGTCTTAGGCGGGTTTTATCCATTAACCCAAGCCCAAACCCATATAATATACCCTATTTGGGATGGGTGAACCCATTTGGGTAGGATAAAACCCGCCTAAACCGTTTAGGCCTGCCTAACGCAAGTTTTTGCCTTTAATAAAAGTTTATAAGTTGCAATATCTACCATTTATATTGGAGCCGCTCTCCCGTCAGACATATATCTTTGGAATGGAATACATTTTCTAATTAATATGAAATTCATTCCAACTACAATATGCTCACTGTAAAATATATTTCATTCTCAATATTTCACAAATACATGTTTCACACAATTTTTGTTTTTATACATGTAAAATAATCTCCCGTTTCGGAAAAAAAAAATTATCATTTATTAATTATGTGGGCCTATCCATTTATTTTAAAGATAACTGCATATTTATTTGTACTTGGAAAAAACGAAAAAAATATTAGTATATAATTTAGAATTACTTATTAAAGTTATTCATCTGCAACAAACTAAATAACTATACGACATTCTATTTATTAGAATCTTAATACATATACATCTTCTGAAGTGATAAAGGAGGGTAATTCTACATGTTTTATATATAAATTACATTACATAAGACAAAATTATATTTGAAAAACTAAATATGAGAAACTCATATGAAGACAAGCTATCCTAGTATAAATCTTTCCCTAATAGATTTACAGACTTATTGGATAATAAATATTAGAAGTGAAAAATATATATGTGACTTTCCAAGTCATTGAAGTCTTTATTTATTGCACAATTTAAGATCTTTGACTTTAGCGTACTTGGTATTTATTAGACTCTACGCACTCTCACTAATTTATTTTTTAAAGAAATATGACAAAAATATTATAAATTTGAACTTTTTTTTTACATTTAAATATTTAAATTTAAATAAATACATTATTATATTAAAAAAAAAAGTTAGATTAATTCCTCATTCCCCATTTAAGGCACAGTGATAAAATTAAAATATTTTATCTATAATTAATTAATCATAAATTTGAGATATCCTAAGAATAATTAGTGTTTGAGTTACATTAGATTTCATCTATTCTTACTGCAAAATTGATTTATTTGGCTCGTTTCTAAAATCTTCCTCTTTAGTCAACTCATCTCCGCGAATGAATTTGTCTTATTATGTGATAATGTTTGGAACTTTATTACTCAATTTTTTTACAATACTATATTTATCAAGAGCACTCATGAAATTTATTGAGTTCATAATATCTTTCTTCGAGTCTTCTAAAAAAAAAAAAAAAAAAAAACAAAAAACAAAATCTTTTCTTCGAGGTTATTATATTATTTTTAGAATACTGTCAAACTTTATTACGATAATTATTTTTTTTAAATAACGTTTCTATAATTTTGGCATAATTTAAAAAAATGCAAATTTATAGTAGAAGATTGTGGATGTAGAATCCCGAGCTGAAGTAAGTAGTTTGTAGGCGCAACCACTAGCGTATCCACATGGAGCTCCCCTAGTTAGAAATATTTTTCATTTTAATGTATCATGATCTCATAATATATAGTCTTCTCTCGTACATAAGAAAAAATGAATGAAAAAAAAAAAAAAAAACATGATGTAAATGGTTGACTTTAAGGTGGAAGAAAAAAAATAAAAAAAAATCTAGCATCTTCACGAAAATTTTATGAGTCCGTCACTGGCAATTTCGCATGAATATTATCCTTCTTTTACTATATTTACGAGGATCTTGATAGATCTGTTTAGATATATTCATATCTTTGTATATCTCTAGTATATTTGTTTCTATCTTTTCATATTGTAATCTATAAATATGTACACATACATTTATTTAAATAAAGTGAAATAAAATTTATTTGATTATCAGATGGTATCAGAGCGAGGTTTTGGTTTATCTATTGGTCTACGTGTTTCTTCGGTCCTCGCAACCCTCATCTCTCGAATGAATCGTGAGTTTGCGATTAAAGATATGGGCTCTCTTGGCTACTTTCTCAGTCTCGAGGTCACTCGATCTACTTCCGATTTATTTCTCAGTCAGACCAAGTACGCCTTGGATGTTCTTCAGCGTGCAGAACTTCAGCATTCCAAGCCTGTCGCTACTCCACTCGCCCCCAAATCTTCCATGTCCAAAGATGGTGATCCCTTCGACAATCCGACCCTTTACCGTTCTCTGGTTGGTGCGCTGCAGTACTTGACAATTATGCACCCCGATATTGCTTATTCGGTAAACACTGTTAGTCAATTCTAGCAACAGCCGACGGTTGATCACTTCCAATCCGTCAAGCGGATTCTCCGCTATGTGAAAAGGACTTTAAACAATGGATTATCTTATTTCGATGGCCCTTCTTCTCTCGTTGGATACTCCGACGCCAACTGGGCGCTGTGCACTGACACTCGTCGCTCGACCTATGGATATGCTATCTATCTTTGTGAGAATTTTGTTTCCTGGAGTGCGAAGAAACAGCTGACGGTAGCTCGTTCTAGTTGTGAGTCGAAATATAGAGCTATCGCTTACACGACTTCATAACTTCTTTGGATTTTGAATCTCTTTTGAGATTTACATGCGGTTCCACCATCTCCTTCCACGCTCTACTCTGACAACACCAATGCAATTTTTCTCACTCATAATCCGGTTTTGCATAACTGGGCAAAGCAAATTGACATAGACTATCATTTTGTTCGGGAGCTTGTGGAATCTGGCCGTCTATTTACAAAGTTCGTCGACTCCGACAATCAAGTGACAAACATCTTCACCAAGTGCTTGTCGCACGGACTCTTTGACTATTTCCGATCCAAGCTTCGCGTTTCAGTTTCCGACACGTCTTAGCTTGAGGGGGGTGTTAGATATGTTTAGATATATTCATATCTTTGTATATCTCTAGTATATTTGTTTCTATCTTTTCATATTGTACTCTATAAATATGTACACATACATCTATTTAAATCAAGTGAAATAAAATTTATTTGATTATCACATATCTCATGGTAATTAGGGTGGATTTCAATTTTCTCAATTGAAAATTATCTTTTCTTGTTTACTATTAAAATAATTTGATGTTTTTATAAGATAATTTTCATCTCTAGGAAGTTAGAGAAGAAGAGGTTTAATTGAGGGCGCTTATGATGAAGATGAGCGAAAATCTTTTACATTAGAGTTGTGAGTTTTTCTATTTATTTATAGCATGAATATTAGTTTTAGTGTATAATAATTTTACTGTTTAACTCGTGATTTTACTCAATAGACATAGAGGTTTAATAAAGTTTCTTCACGGAAAGTTTCTAGATTCACTAATCTTTAAAAATGGATAAATAAAAGAACTCAAACCCACGAGAAATAAAATCTAAAAAAAAAAGTAGAATTGACACGTACATGTAACAACATCATGGGCGTCCATTCTAAATAAAGAAGGAAAGATTATTAAAATATATATTTTATGAATAAATATGTCGGGTAGCAATACAATAACAATTATTTGGTCATGTGAGTTATAAATGTTGACAAATGTGTACACCGCTATTTTCTTAATTTTCTCATTTGATATGATCTAAAATGATTAAAATATAAGTCATATAAAAAATTTATTAAAAATAACTTATGGTACTATACCTAATTTTTGTTTTAGGTTCTTAATGTCAAATCATCATTAGATGTTATCTATGATGTTATTTGTCGTGAAATGTTGATTAACTCTCTCTATGTTGTTATTTGTTATCATAAATTGTTCGCAAATATTGCATGTAACTCATCTGATATTGATAATACTAGAAAGAGAAAGTTTTCTTCTTCTGATGAGGATCTTACATATCTCTGGCATTTAAGACTTTGATACATCAGCTTGAAGCGAATTCAAATACTCGTGATTGATGGTACTCTGGAATCTCTCCGGCCTGTACCACATCGAGTTTGCGAATCTTACATCGAGGGCAAGATGTCTTCTAGGCCTTCTAAGGCTAGTCCAGCTCGAGCTGACAGAAGATGTGTTGGAGTTGATCCATTCTGACTCGTGTAGACCTATGTCAACGCAGGCTTGTGGAAGTTATGAGTACTTCGTCACTTTTATTGACGACTACTCAAGATGTGGATATGTTTACCTGCTTCGCTACAAGTCTGAATGCTTTGAGAAATTCAAACAGTTCAAGACGGAAGTAGAAAAGAAGGTCAGAAAAACTATCAAGTAGCTACGATCAGATCACGGTGGTGAATACCTCGGGAACGAGTTCCTGCAATGCTTGGTAGATAATGGGATTACATCCCAATGGAATGCACCGGGTACTACCCAGCAAAATGGTGTAGCTAAAAGAAGAAATAGGACTCTTTTAGAAATAGTAAGATCAATGATAAGCTATGCAAGCCTGCCCATTTCGTACCGGGGATACACATTGGAAACAATAATTTATATCATGAACATGGTACTACCTTCTAAATAAGTTCCTAAGACACCCAATGAACTCTTCCTTGGACGCAAACCTAGTTTGAGCAAGTTCAGAGTTTAGGGTTGTCCAGCACATTTGCTGATGAAAGAACCTAATAAATTAGAAAGTAGGTCGAAGGTGATGTTCATTGGATATCCACGATAAATGAAAGGTGGTTACTTTTACTGTCTTGAGAGTCAAAGGATCGTTGTTAGCACCAATGTTAGATTCTTGGAGGATGAGCATGTGAAAAACCACAAATCAAGGAGCGATATAGTTCTTCAAGAAATTGTAGAAGAAGATGCACTTCTTAGGGAAAGGAAACGTGCAAACATGGATGTATCTTCGGAGGGTAAGGTGCACGTTCTCTGTGCAAGGTGCAGAACCACAAATTACTGCACAAAATACTGACACGACACCTAAGCCTCATCGCAGTGGGAGGGTCATATTACAACCTGATGGGTTTTGTATACTGAAAGCATTTATTATAATGAGTATACAACGGTTTATTTCTCCTATCTGTTAACAATCTTACATGTATGAACAATGGTATCCTCTTGTCTCACCGATAGTGACGATCATACGGCGTGTTGTAGATCGCAGAAGACAGTATGATCACTTGACCTAGTGAGACATAAACTTGATCACAGCCGAGACAGCGTATGAGGATACATCTGTCCGGATGGCTGCGGCATTGTCGGAATAAGTAGTCTGTCTTGGTTACTTGACATGTTGGTACGCAGAGGTGGCGTATTGATGGACCGCAGTGAGATATATTCGTCTATCTAACATCAACGAATATAAGATCTCGTTATATTGATTGAGTCCAAACCCTAACGTAGGTTCAGGGGTTTGCACGGGTTGACTGTTGCTTTGACTTGCCATGGTGGAGAGCCTAAGTAACGTGCTTGTATATCCGCATCTTGGGTAACAGCAGTTCGTGTAGTACCGCCTGAGACTGGGTTTAGGTAACCATATCCGAGTAATAGGATGGGGACATTCCCTGAGGAGCTCAATAACATTCATCGTGCCAAAGTCCTGCAGGCTGATTAATTTCAGGCACGAGTGATAAGGTTTGAGTGGTACTACTCAGGAATAATAAGATATTAATTAATTGTAGTTAGAGCTTGTCAGAGGCTCTGATTAATTAATGGATGTCCGGTAACCTTAAATATGGGGATTCTCAATTAATGCAGCCCGTTCTCATAACGTGGTAATAAAGGGGTAGGTCAGTATTAATTTTGTGGTGAAAAAGAATTAATATTAATTAATTAATTGTGTCCTGAATTGTGGACATGTGAATTAATTAATTTATAGGCCCACTTTATTATTTCCATTAGGTCCCAGGTCTGGCCCAAATATATATGCTGAATTGAGCCCAGGAGCCCAATAGGGTTTATAACCCTAGGTCTATAAATAGACCTCTCACTATCTGAAACCCTAGCCACTTCATAACACAATTTGAAAAACCCTAGATCTAGAGAGTGAGAGAGGGGCACCGATTTCAAGGGAGAGAGGAGGAGAATTTCGATTCTGGTCCTGCTCAAGCCACAGATCTACGGAGTCCACACCAGTAGTAGATCTGAACAACATTGGGATACAAATTTGAAGATCTAATCTGGAGAACAACAGATTCCTTTTCCCTTTTCTTTATTTCGATTTTATCTTAGAAATTAGATTTCTAATTTCTGATTCCGCAGATAAAATCAGATTGCGTGGTTGAATTCAAGTTGGAAATTCAAATGCAAAAGATTGGTTCAGACTCGACGGATTTAAGGTAATCTCTCAATCCGCAAATCTGAATATTAAATTCATAGGAGCATGCTAGGGTTTTGTGAATTTAGATTATGTGCAATATCCATAAATCGATCCGGTTCAGTTTGGTTTTGGTGATTCGGTTCACGTGAAAACCCTACAATTGGTATCAGAGCCAGGTTTCTGATTTATGGCTCTGTTGTTCATAATTAAATTCAATATGCATGTATGGATTTATTGTTTATTGTGGATGGTTTTTGTTCCTCGTGGAAACCCGTGTAATTCAGCCCGCGGTGGTTTATCCGTGTAGGGCTGAATTAATTTTGTAAAATTACGAGAAAATCCGTGATTAGTGTAGATTTGAAAATTGTAATAGAATAGATTGTTCTGTATTTTTTAAATTATGTAATTGGACGGGTCAAAGTCGAAGAACGAAGACAGAGCCGACGTAGGGCCGACGGAGACGACGGCGGGCGCAAGCAGCACGGCAGGCACGCACGGCCGGGGCGCGAGCAGCGCGCGCGCGGCGTGCAGGACGGCGGCACGGCGCGGGCGTGGGCGCATGGCAGGGTGCGGCACGGCAGCAGCGCGCGGGGCGCGCGGTGGCTCGTGTTTTGGTGGTTTGCACAATCCTGTGCAAACCCTAGGGTTTCCATTAGGGTTAGGGCAAATCATCAGATCACAAAGGTCTAAATCCCAGAAGATTTGGTGTATCCAGATTTGGAGGCCCTTGAAGATTTGAAAAGATTTGGAATTATCCAAATTAAATTCAAATTTCAAATTGTAATAGATAGAATTTATTTTTCTATTTTGTGGGGCCACGAGGAATATTTGTTTGCCTTAATTGTGCTCGTATGATATGTGATTTATTTATGTGCGCAATTAAGCATGTGTAGATAATAGGAAAAGCATGTTTTATCGCTTTTATTATTTACAGCTTTCAAGCATGCTTATGTGATTAATTTCTTGTTGGATTGTATTTTGGGAATTTTTGGACTTGTATTATTACATGCAAAAATTTGGAAAATATAATGACAAAGAAATTATGTGTGCGCATAAAGAAACCTTTTAAAAGAAAAATACTAAGCGGATTTTTTAATTAAAATCAATAGACCTCCACAATGCGGTCCTAGGCTGTAAGTGTATCTCTCGTTCTAGTAAACGTCTACGAGTGTAGCTTGCTAGTTCCTAGAGGTGCATGGGTACGGTTGTTGGGATTTCTAGACAAACAATTTAAATCATGTGAATAGTGGGAGGGTTTTGCGTAAACGTCTACGAGTGTAGCTTGCGTAGATCTCTTTCACAAGTATTCTAGGATTGATTTAAATTATAGATAACAAAAGCTTTAAGGGCTGTGCGGTATGGTTACGTGCCATGCTAAACTGTCTCTTTTGGCCAGAGTTAAATTTGTGGTTAATTACTTAGAAGCATCTTAGAATATAATGCAAGAATTGCATCCCTGTTCTTGAGAGATGGCTTGGTCTAAGGTTTTCACTAATTATTAATTTCTAGTGTCAAAAGCTTCCTGACATGGTAGTGAAATTAAATTGATTGGGGCTTAAAACCCGCAGTTCTGGTTGAGGGTGACATCGTAAACGTATACGAGTGTAGCTTGCGGTGGGAACTCTTGGGAAATTAGTGGAAAACATTTGTATTTGATTTATTAAAAGGTTTTCAATGCATTTGTTTTCAAAGTTCAACATGTATGTTCTTATTTAAGATTCTTTATTGTTTCAGATATGTCTATGTCTACTGTCGATCATATACTTGCTCTCAATCCTCTTACTGGTCCAAACTTTCCCGAATGGAGTTTTTGCATCAAACATGTCCTTAATTTGAAAAATCAAGCACATGTTCTTTACATAGATCCACTGTTGCGCTCTGAAAGAGGAGTGTGCGAACTTGAGCTTGAATTCTATGAAAGATGGGAGGATGCTGATGAGTTTGCCTTCTGGCTCATCACGGGTTCCCTGTCTAGAGAATTAAGGCATAAGTATGAGCACATCGAAAGGGCTGGAGGGCTTTGGAAGGAACTCTCGACAGCTTTTGGCAAAGTGGAGCGAACTATTAACTGTAAGCTTGTGCACAATCTTGTGTGCAAGAAAATGGTTGAGGATAGTTCGGTGACAGAGCACATGATGTCTGTGATTGATCTCATGAGACAGTTCACTGTGCGGGGTGGTAATATCAGTGCGCAAGGTGAGATTGATATTATCTTGAATTCTCTTCCGGAATCCTATTATGACTTTAAGGTAGTTGCTGCTGCAAAGGGAGAGTATGCTCTGCATGAGCTGCTTGAGGACCTTGTAGTGGAGCAGTCTACCATGCGAGCATGGAAACCTGTTCTGTCTGGTTCTAGTACTGGTTCGACAACCTCTAAGGTTGGAGACGATGGTGCTGAGAGCAAGTTCAGGAAAACAGGCAGTGATAGCAAGTCTAGGAAGGGGAAGAGAGTCAAGGTCACTCCAAAGAAGAGCGAGTGTGCTGGATGCGGAAAGGTGGATTGTTCGAATGCCAAGGGACAAGGTACGTCATTTGCATTTGTAACGGAAACATGTTTAGCATCGGTTTCTACTCATTCGTGTGTAGTGGATACTGGAGCTACTGATCATGTTTGTTACATTTTGCAGGGGTTCACACCGAGGAGGGTGCTGAAGAATGACGAGGTTACCATCTCAATGGGGAACGCAGCACAAGTGAGTGCAGCAGCCATTGGAGATTTCACCTTGTACTTTGATGATTCTGTTTTAACTTTGAGAGATGTTTTGTACGTGTCGGATTTTTGGCAAAACCGTATTTCAGTTTCCAAACTTTATGTTGATGGATATTCAGTTATTTTTTATAGTGATGTTTCTATCATTGGTAATAACGGTGTTATATGTCGTGGAATGCTGAATAATTCTCTCTATGTTGTTAACTGTAATCATAAGTCTTCCGCAAGTATTGCATGTAATTCATCCGTAATTGATAATCCTAGAAAGAGAAAACTTACTTCTTCTGATGAGGATCTTACATATCTCTGGCACGTGAGACTGGGTCACATCAGCTTGAAGCGGATTCAAAGACTTGCAGATGACGGTACATTGGACCTAGTCCGGGCTGTACCTTATCAAGTGTGCGAATCCTGCATCGAGGACAAGATGTCAACTAGGCCTTTCAAGGCTTGTCAGTCTCGAGCAAAGGAAGTGTTGGAATTGATCCATTCTGACTTATGTGGACCGATGTCCATGCAGGCTCGTGGAGGGTACGAGTACTTCGTCACTTTCATTGACGATTACTCAAGGTACGAATACGTTTACCTGCTTCGCTACAAGTCTGAATGCTTTGAGAAATTCAAAGAGTTCAAGGCTAAAGTAGAAAAGAAGGTCGGGAAAACTATCAAGTCGCTGCGATCTGACCGCGGTGGTGAATACCTCGGTAACGAGTTCCTGCAGTATTTGTTAGAAAATGGGATTACATCCCAGTGGACTGCACCGGGTACTCCCCAGAAAAACGGTGTAGCTGAAAGAAGAAATAGGACTCTTTTAGAGATGGTAAGATCAATGATAAGTTATGCAAACTTACCAATTTCGTTTTGGGGCAACGCATTGGAAACAGCAGCTTACGTGCTTAATGTGGTGCCTTCTAAATCAGTTCCTAAGACACCTTCTGAGCTCTTCCTTGGTCGCAAACCTAGTTTGTGCAAGTTTAGAGTATGGGGCTGTCTGGCACACGTACTGTCGAAGGAACCTGTGTCAAAAGTAATGTTGTTCATAGGGTATCCCAGGCAAACGAAAGGTGGTTACTTTTACTGTCCTGAGAGTCAAAGAGTCGTTGTTAGCAACAACGCTAGATTCTTGGAGGACGAGTATGTCAGTAATCACAAGTCAAGGAGTGATATCGTTCTTCAATAAATTGAGAACGAGAATGCAATTTCAAGGGAAGGGGAACGTGTAGATGTGGGTGCACCTGTGAGTGGGACAGCACCACAGACACGTTCTTCAGTGCAAGGTGAAGGACCACAAGTCACTGCACCTACTACTGACATGGCACCGATGCCTCGTCGTAGTGGGAGAGTTATTTTCCTGCCGGAAAGATACATGTTCGTGGGTGAGTCTTCGGACTTGAGCTCGGAAGATGGACATGAGGACTCTGACCCACTGACTTACGAAGAGGCAGTGCAGGACAAGGATGTTGCCAAATGGCTTGTCGCCATGGATTCTGAAATTGAATCCATAACTGCTATGGATGTATACCAGAAAACTGATTTGCCAGATGGCTTTAGGGCCATAGGGTGCAAATGGGTATACAAGATGAAGAAAGGGGCGGATGGAAAGATCACGGCTTTTAAAGCTAGGCTAGTGGCAAAGGGTTATAGTCAGAAAGAGGGCATTGACTATGACGAAACCTTTTCACCCGTAGCCATGCTCAAATCCATCAGCATACTCCTTGCCATAGCTGCGCATATGGACCTCGAGATCTGGCAGATGGATGTCAAAACCGCTTTTCTAAACGGTTACCTTGAAGAAGGTAGAGACATCTATATGCAGCAACCCGAGGGTTACATAAGCAAGGGCAAAGAACATCTTGTCTGCAAGCTTAGGAAGTCCTTGTATGGACTTAAGCAAGCTTCAAGGTCGTGGAACTTACGTTTCAACGATGTGATTAAATCCTATGGATTTGCACAGTTGGAAAATGAAAGTTGTGATTACCGAATTTGTGTTAGTGGGAGCGTGGTCTTCCTTGCACTTTACGTTGATGACATACTCCTATTTGGAAACAACGAGGGAGTGATGTTGGAAATCAAGGCTTGGTTATCCGAACAGTTCCAAATGAAGAATCTGGGAGAAGCTGGCTACATTCTTGGTATTAAGGTCTTACGAGATCATAAGAGAAGAATGTTGAGCTTATCCCAGGCATCCTATGTGGATACTGTGATAGCCCGGTTCAGCATGCAACTCGCCAAGAAAGGCTTGCTAACTTTCAGTCATGGCGTCCTTCTTTCTAGTGGGCAGTGTCCTCAGACACAGCGGGAGAAAGACGAGATGAGTCTTGTACCATACGCTTTGGCGGTGGGTATCTCATGTATGCGATGCTGTGTACCAGGCCAGATATCTGTTATGCCGTTGGCATGGTAGCAAGACATCAGTCTAACCCTGGACAGGCGCACTGGACTTCTGTAAAGCACATCCTCAAGTATTTGAAAAGAACTAGGAATTTCTGCCTAGTTTATCAAAGTGAGGATTTGTGCCCTGTGGGTTATACAGACTCGGATCTCCAAGGGGACCAGGATGAGAAGAAATCGACCTCAGGATATGTGTTTACCCTGGGAGGTGGAGCTGTATCTTGGAGGAGCTCAAAGCAGAAATGCATTGCTGACTCCACCATGGAGGCGTAATATGTCGCCGCCTCCGATGCCTCGAAAGAGGGGGTATGGCTCAGGAACTACCTTTTAGAGTTGGGCGTGATCCCGAGTTTGCAGAGGAGCATCACAATTTATTGTGATAACTCTGGCGCAGTGGCTAACTCAAAGGAACCGCGGTCTCACAGGGCAAGCAAACACATAGAGAGAAAGTACTATATCATACGAGAAATCGTATCGAGGGGCGATGTGCTAATTAAGTAGATTGACACTGCTGACAATATTGCTGATCCATTTACAAAGAGCTTGCCGTAGAAAGTTTACGAAAGACATATTCGTGAGCTGGGTCTGAGGTGGATGGCGACCACTGACAGTGGTTAAAGAGACAGCAGACTAGATAGATGAACTATATACTCTGTAATAGCTTAGTTATGATTTGAGTATAAGTGGGAGATTGATGGGTTTTGTATACTGAAAGCATTTATTATTGTTGTTTCGTAAATATTCTTGAATCAAAATTGAAAGAGTACTAAGATATGAGACTCTGAACTTTTCTGGAAGAGTAGGCTTTATAAACAAAAAATCGTCCTTTGCTTAATTTTTCCCTCCCTATTTATATTGATAGGTCGAGTTATATATGGTAATTACATCAATCCGGCAATTAAAGTGCTAATATTCTATACATAGATGATTTGAATATGGAAGACTTCGTCAATCCCTTGATTTTAGATATACGATCCCTTGATATTTGCCTTCTTGATCGCCCATCTCTTTTCCTTTCCTGATGCATTGAGTTCGAGCTGGGCGTAGACTCTTTCTTTGAGTCCTTTCTTTGAGTCAATTACTTGTAGTACGTCTCGAACCATGATGTGTTGGACTTAGAATCTTATTGTAATCAGGGCATCTCGATTTGAGGCACAACAACTACCCCCCAGTTTCATTTAAATTGAGATGTTTGAATGAAACTGAATTGTGACTAAGATTAGGACGTTTGGTTCGATCGTTAATATTTACAGTATTTGTGTCGCTTGGTTTCATGAACGTCGGCCTGCTCGGGAGAGACTTAGTCTCTAAGCATGTGTGAGTTCGAGTGAGACTTGGTCTCTGAGCGTAAGCGAGCTCGAGTGAGACTTGGTCTCTGAGCGTATGCGAGCTCGAGTGTGACTTGGTTTCTGAGCGTAAGCGAGCTCAAGTGAGACTCGGTCTCTGAGCGTATGCAAGCTCGAGTGAGACTCGGTCTCTGAGCGTATGCGAGCTCGAGTGAGACTTGGTCTCTGAGCGTATGCGAGCTCGAGTGAGCGTAAGCGAGCTCGAGTGAGACTTGGTCTCTGAGCGTATGCGAGCTCGAGTGAGACTTGGTCTCTGAGCGAAATGCGCACCACTTCGACTACATTCTGGATTCTTCCCCCCTTGTCGTATTTTTGAAATTTGAATTTCAAAAATATGACACGTGTCATAGCGCGATTCACGCGTCAATTTAAAGCAGCGCGATTTTCGGGGAGGTTTCCATTTACATTCAAATTTCGTTCATTCTTCAGAATCCTTTAAAATTCACTCATCTTCTTCGTCGCGAGTGCATCTTCTGCAAGAGGGAATTCTGCTGTCCAGTTCTATTCGCTTCGCTTTTTGTTCTTGTTGCTTACGGTTCTGCAAATTTTGCTGCTTCTTGGTAAGTGGTTCTCTTCGAAAAATCCTTATTATGTCTGAGATGGGGGAAACCGGTGAGGGAGGGATTTCTATTCGCGACTCTTTGTCTTCGGATGAGAGATCTGTTTCTTCGCTTCCTCCTGATGAAGAACCTGTCTCTGAATCTTATCCTCCAGAATATGACCAAACATTCAAGGGCACCTTAGTTAACACCCAATCATCTCTTGATTTTGATTTTCTTAGAAGTTATTTTTACAAGTACTATTTGTCTTTCCGTTTGAACCCCCTTGTACCTGACCCTGATCAGAGCCCGCACCGTCCCCCTAGAGGTTTTATGGCATTCTCAACGCGAGTGTTTCGTTATGGGATTAGGCTTCCACTACACCCATTCTTCGTTTCTGTTCTTGATTATTATAACATAGCTCCGATTCAGTTGGCTCCCATGGCTTGGAGGCATATGTTCGGCGCTTTGTTAATATTTCATGACCTTGACTTTGGTGCACCAACAGCTCGAGAGTTCGCTGAATTGTATAGTCTTCACACTCAACATAAGGAGATTTATTATTTCTTTTCTAAACATACCGGCAACGATCAGAAGCCCCTGATAAAGGGTTGCTCGACCAATAACGCGAAGTGGGTTGACGATTTCTTTTTTGTTCAAATTCCGACAGAGCAGCCTACTCTCTCTGTAGTGCTCCGAGTGGCATCTCGTAAGTAGTTTTGTTTTCTCTATTTATTCTAATACTTGCTGACTCTTCTCATGTAGGTCCACCTCGACCTGCCCTTACGGAGCTCGAACGATCTCGAATTGCCCGAGCATACGAGTATTCTATCCAAGATATAGATCGACTCACCGTTTTGGGATTCTTCTGCTGCTTGAAAATTGGGTCAAAAACCGCTTATGGAGTTCGGTGAACGATGGCACACTTCCGATTTTCAAATTCATAAACCAGTGCATAGCTGCTCCTTCGAGGCAAGCCCGAAAACTTCTGCACATGCAAGCCTCTCTTACTTCCTCTGGAATTGAGGTTGTTTGCATCTTGAATTTATATAACGTTACGAATTCATCAGGATCCGTCGTTCCGTTGTAAGCCTTCATTTGTTGAATGGTGAATCTTTCTGGAAGTTGAGCGTTTGCAATTCTTTGCTCGAATGGCGAATCGTTGTAGTTCCCAATTGTGACATTGGTCGAGAGGTTCGCTAACCCTGGTACTGCTAAAAGTGCCTTGGTTAACTCTTCCACCTTTGACTCGAGATTCCTCACTCTCACATCTTTTCCACCATTTAAATCTCGAGGTTGGAAGTGGTTTGTGCTGACCGAGTGTGTTTCGAGGTGTTCATCGTTTGTATTTCCCGTCATGCTTTGTTCTTGGAATAACGCCAGTTGCTCCTTTAATCTTTCCGCATCCAAAGTTACACGACGATTCTATTCTCTCAACTGCTCCATCTCCTCCTGCATTCTCCTCATATGTTCTTCAAATGCGTTTCTACTAACTACCGAATCCTCTTCGCTGTAGGTATTATTTTCTCTTCCATTTCCAGATCCGTCCATCTCTGTTCCTTCTTTCAATTCCCACAGACGGCGCCAATTGTTGTTTCGTAAATATTCTTGAATCAAAATTGAAAGAGTACTAAGATATGAGACTCTGAACTTTTCTGGAAGAATAGGCTTTATAAACGAAAAATCGTCCTTTGCTTAATTTTTCTCTCCCTATTTATATTGATAGGTCGAGTTATATATGGTAATTACATCAATCCGGCAATTAAAGTGCTAATATTCTATACATAGATGATTTGAATATGGAAGACTTCGTCAATCCCTTGATTTTAGATATACGATCCCTTGATATTTGCCTTCTTGATCGCCCATCTCTTTTCCTTTCCTGATGCATTGAGTTCGAGCTGGGCGTAGACTCTTCCTTTGAGTCGATTACTTGTAGTACATCTCGAACCATGATGTGTTGGACTTAGAATCTTATTGTAATCAGGGCATCTCGATTTGAGGCACAACAACTACCCCCCAGTTTCATTTAAATTGAGATGTTTGAATGAAACTGAATTGTGACTAAGATTAGGACGTTTGGTTCGATCGTTAATATTTACAGTATTTGTGTCGCTTGGTTTCATGAACGTTGGCCTGCTCGGGAGAGACTTAATCTCTAAGCATGTGTGAGTTCGAGTGAGACTTGGTCTCTGAGCATAAGTGAGCTCGAGTGAGACTTGGTCTCTTAGCGTATGCGAGCTCGAGTGAGACTTGGTCTCTGAGCATATGCGAGCTCGAGTGAGACTTGGTTTCTGAGCGTAAGCGAGCTCGAGTGAGACTCGGTCTCTGAGCGTATGCGAGCTCGAGTGAGACTTGGTCTCTGAGCGTAAGCGAGCTCGAGCGAGACTTGGTCTCTGAGCGTATGCGAGCTCGAGTGAGACTTGGTCTCTGAGTGTATGCGAGCTCGAGTGAGACTTGGTCTCTGAGCGTAAGCGAGCTGGAGTGAGACTTGGTCTCTGAGCGAATGCGAGCTCGAGTAAGACTTGGTCTCTAAGGAACCCTCTCATCCAACACCTAACCGGAGGGCCTCCCCCTGACGATAGGAACGAAGCAACTAAGATCGAAAGAATGGCCACTCGATTCACCCTGATCGACAACAAACTCTACTGCGATTGTTTAGGGGACCCCTCCTCCAATGTATCGCCTCACCTGAAATCGAGTAGGTACTCGCAGAGATACACGAAAGTGACAGCGGAAATCACGCCGGGGCTCGATCACTATCCCATAAGATCATCACGGCCGAATTTTATTGGCCTACTTTGAAAAAAGATGCGGCCTATCACATTAAAAGATGTGGCAGCTGCCAACATTTCGAGGCATCAACTCACAGAAACGCTGAGCCACTCCATGCATCAATCACCCCATGGCCGTTCATAGTGTAGGGAATGGACCTGGTAGGGCCCCTCCCCAAAGGAACCAGATAAAAAGGTCGAACCGCGGCTTAAAGGACGGGTTCACTGCGACCCCTTGGAAATCAACGCCATCACCCCTTTTCAACGCCTCCACTTCTGCCTCATGTTCTTTTTGCTCTTGGAGCCTATCCTCCTGGCTTTTGTGAAATTGACTCCGGAAGGATTCAAGCTGCATCTCGGTTTTTTGTTGGGTAGCTTCGAACATCGCCGCCGAGACCTTCAGCTCCTCCTCCTAAACCTTGCATCGATGCAATAGCTTTGTCATCTCCTTCTTCAGCTCTTCGTACTTGGCCTTCCAGGTCTGGCTCTCGAGCTTTGAATCCTTGAGATCCCCAGAGACCGAGGAAAGCTTGTTCGCCAAGTCGGCCCTCTTACCCCTCTCCCTTGCAATTCCTTCCTTGACTGGCTCAACCCCTCACTCGCCGATTCTAGGAACCTAATGAACTTCTTGGAATACACGACAAACTTGCGAGTTTCCTGCAAAGCAAATATAGACAAGTCAGAGGTTGAGCACCGAAAGGTAGAAGGTCGCTACCAAATAGCTAACATATACAATTACGCACCTTCTGGAGGTCTTTCTCCATTTCAAAATTCTCCCTGGCATAGTCCCTATCGAAGTCCTCGGCCCTAATGTCCCCATCCAGAACCTTCTTCACATGAACAACATAGGCAGCGGATGAAGAAGCAATGATTGTCTCCCAGAGCCGACTAGTACCAACTCAAGACCCTTCGACTGCCCGGTCGATCCTGACCGAGCCCTTGAATCCACACTCACCTCGCAGCCCCTCTTCCTCCTCTGCTCATCTCCGTTACCCCTTGGCGGAGGGGAAGTAGTCTTGGTCGGCGGCACCGGGGGAGTCGGTGGCAAGCACGTAGCTGAGCCCCCAATGGCGGCAGTCCTATCAACAGGATCGGCCCTGTTGGGGCCGACCGGCAGTACAACAGGAGAAGTTCTCAGAGTGTCGGTTCCCAGCCTCTTCGAGATTGGCTCCTCCTCGGTTGGAGCTGAAGAGGAGACCTCTTTAGGGCATTTTTGCGCATTCGTAGCAGCCAAGAGATCAGCTGGTGACAAACCAGCCATGTCAGTTGGTATCTTCTTCTTCCGACCGTGATCGTTGATCCAAAATTCAGCCTCGACACTCCTCCTACCCTTGACCGAGGAAAACTTGCGGTTCTTCCTCGAGAAGGCGATGTCCACGCGACTATCCTCCTCGGCGGTAAAGACTGTCTGCTTATACCCTGTAAAAGACAAAAGAGAGTCAGTAAGCACCCGCAGACAAAGAATTATCGAGATGTAAACTTGGAACTATGACCACACTTATGGGAACGCCTCCCTCGGCCAAGCACTTCGGTTCGCTATGATTCATAGACACCCAAACCCACTGATTCTTCCACTCCGGAGTGTTTTTTTGCAATTTGTTATCATTGGTTTGGCCAAGGAGTCTCTCTTCGACAAGAATTAGTAACCGGCCTCATACCGAGCCAATCGGTATAGATAATGCCATTTGCGAAGGGTCGGGTACCCTAGCCCGGTGTCATAAAATACGAGGAGTGTCCCCAACATGTGGCACCAGCTAATAGGTGCAAATTGAATAGGTGTCAGCCCGTACGAATAAAAGACGGTTCGGAACCATGCATGAAGCGGCCACCCTATCCCGTACTTGATCACTGGAAGGTAGAACGCAACATCATCGAGGCGTGGGGGTCTGCAACATCTTTCTTTGGGTCCGGGAAAGGTAAAGGCCATCTTATGGCACGCAACTCCCTTCGAGCTCCTCGTCACACTGTCCTCGGTTGTGAGGGATACCGCGGTGCGGACGGGATCCTCTGGATTAATTTGGTCCTTCTGTACGAACGACCTATCGATCTCTATTGGAACAAAAGAGTCCTTGCTATCTTCACTGTTGTTGCCGGTATCCTCCCTTTCGGAGATCTCCTCGCGATCGAGATCTAAAACGGGCGGTTCCCTTCGAAACTAACCCCCTTCGGAGCCCGAAGAGGCAACCTCCTGCTGCGGTGACCTCCTAACCTCTGCCTCTGTAGATCCCGAGGAGGAAGACAGTTCCTCCCAAATTTCCACAGGTGTATCGGCCATGAAACTATAATCACACAACACATCGAAATGAAAAATTAGCAAGGAAAGAGGTCCCCCACAAAACGAGAAACGAAAATCCATTCGGGAAAATACGCACACAAGGAAATGAGAGAGAAAAGACCTCATGCACCAAAGACTCGACGCAAAGCAATCAAATCACGCCGACCCATCTATGCAACCAACAGGAATCAATCTCATGCAAATAGGTGAAATTCACAAAGAATCCATACGAGATACAGGAAAACGAAGGCTAGACTCACAATCTCAAAACCTATTAACCCCACAGAGTTCAACCCAAGAAAGCTCGGATGAAAAACTTGGTTTACCCAATCTAACCGTTCATTTATCCTATCGTCGAACTAATACAACCAGGAGCATGTGTGCGCGATATAAATAAAAGCTGAATACATACAACGTGGCAGCCGCCCCGACGAATCACAAAATGAAGAAGGGAAGAAAAGACGCAAACAAAACACATGCTCAAGCAAAAACAAAACTACACACACTCTATCCAAGACTACGTTCACTGATCCCTATCTATATCGTGAAAACAATGCAAAGATCAAAACGAATTGGAAACATAGAGAACAGAATAGAGACGATTTACCTAAACATGATGCAGCAACGGACGGAAAGTAATCTGAGCAGTGAGTCTTTGAGCGACGAACACAACAACTGTAATCGCCGAGAATTCGCCGGAGTAGTGTAACCACGCCGGGGAAGAAGGTAGAAAACAGAGAAAGGAAGCACAGGCTGATCGAGAGCGAAAGTGAGAAGAGTGGAGCGGTTTCCTCCATTAAACAAAGAAAAAACCGTTCACCTCCCCAGAATTACCCTTGAAATTGAGGGTAATTATAGCCCTGCCACTGCAAGGGCGGGAATATAAAAAATTGCCATCCTCGACTGCGAGGAGACTCGGGACTCACCCCCGAGATGCTCAACCCCTCAGGGCCGACTCGCAGGACTAGGGCCTTGAGCCCAAACAACTCGCGGGAAGAACTCTGATGCGACCGGCGCCACCATTGGGAAAACATGAACCTTCCTGTAGGATGGGCGCTCCACAATCCATCGAAACTCTTCCAACAAGTGCTCTCCGGAGCCTAGGACAGGATGCTCGCAAGCAGGCACCGCCTCTTGCAAGAGGACGTCCTCCAGGATGAACCTAATCCACGCGGATTCCGGACCCACACTTTGGCCCCCGAGGCGGCATCTCGATGCCACCCGGCACAGCCGTATGCTGGCACTCGCTCGAAGTCCTCGTACCGGCTAGGGTAGTATCCCGACTATCCCTTACTAGAGCTGCTCTCTCCGGAAGCACCTCCCGGGCCTCGAGGTTAGTCTCTTGGATGCCTCCGAATCTCCGAATCCTGTAGTTACGACTGGCCTGGAAATTTTGGTTCCAGCGCCTATCCGAAATAGACCCTGAAACCAAAAGGGGCTATTGTTGGGGCCAGGCCCGCGAGGCCCAAACCCATTAAGCAAATCGACCCAAATAAGGGCTCGACCTAGGCGGCAGGCCCGCTAATAGTAACGAAGAAACGGAATCCACCTAAGTTAAAGGTTCTACACCGAAGCGATGATCGGCTCGGCATCGAGAATTCAAGATGGTCGTTGGCAAGGCTCTCCAAGGAAGAAAACCCTAGCTTCTGGCGGCGTACGACCGTTGCTAGCCCTAACCGATCCCAAAAAACTCGGAGCTGTTCCGAAAATTGTGGCGAACCGCAAGCCGCCGAATCCTGTCTATAAATAGGGGTGAGGAGCTCGTTTTTGCATCGATTTTTGAACATTAGAAAGCTTACGCTGTAACTCTGTTGAAATTATCGCAGATTCTGCCGATTATTAGTTCCTTTTATTCCATATCTTTATGGACTTCTTTCATATATCGCAATCGTTCTTTCTAGTTTTTATCGTTGTTATTTATAAAAGTTTCGAGGGCTCCGATTCTTCGAAATCCGAACCTCAACTGTACGTAATGATATATTAGATTTTATATTCCTCCCTCCGTCCCGCCTCATTAGTTCCATTTTCCATTTTCTTAAACTAGAAAAAAAAAATTCTCACACCAATGAAATATTAATTCCACTACACTCACAAACATTGGTAACTGCACTAAAACCATATGAGACTAATGGCCCAGGACGGAGGGAGTATATTAGAAGGGTGAGAAATTTTTATTTTAATCAAAAGTTAGGTTGGATTGAGGTCATTGATGGACAAATAAAAAAATATTAAATTGTAGGTTGTGTGGTGGGGAAATACGTTAATATTTTAATAAATAATTGGATCACGACCGGTCATTCATGGGGATAGCCTGAGACAGTGCGTGAATGATGAGTGGTGAAAGTGACGAGTGTCAGACTGTTATCATCACTAACCGGCCTTAACCCGATCATCAAATAAATTATATATTTCTCTTTCATGCACATACACAATTCATAATCTAATATAATTTGTCCCCATTAGTGACCCAACTCAACTAATCTTTTTAAATAAAATATTAATTTCTTTTTCCTTCAATTTAGAAAAATAAAATATTTAAATTTTTTTTATGTGTTTAATCAGTAATAATAATAAAGGAATTTTGCATTAAGAATTTATAATTTATTTGATGAATGAATTTTTATAAATGAGAATATGAATTTTTATAATATGTGAAAATATAGTAATAAAGAAAAGTACAATAAAAAACAAAATCGAAGGAAAAAAAAAAAAAACAAAAGGCAAGAAAAACAAAAAAGAAATATAAGCAAAATGCAAAAGTAAGTGTATTATCATGCCACATGTGTGAATGCGGCTGAAATGTGGCGTCGTCACCATTGTTTATGTGATGTCCTAGGTCACCATTTTTTGAACATTTTTACTCTAATTATTTTATTTAAAATTATTCTTTTAATGGTGACCGACCTAACATGATCAACATTGAGAGTAGTCTCAAAGTGACCAATACTTTAAAAATAATTAAAAACGTATAAAAAAATAATGTTCAACTTAGGTGGACCAGATGCTAATCGAATACAATTCAGGAGCGATTGAGTGCGACATGATTTATATATATATATATATATATGTATATGGAGCGGATCGGGTGAGAAATGTCTTAACGTGAGAAAGTGAGAAAGATGCTTGATTGTGTTCATGAGGTTGCTTGATTGTATTCAGGTTGTTGCTTGATTGCAATGTTGCTTGGTTGTGTTTTAGTTGCTGCTTGATTATTTTATTGCTTGATTGTGTTTTAGTTGTTGCTTGTTTCAATATAAACCATTGATTTTTTCAGATTTAATGGACATGATTCATTCTTTTTTCTTACATGCGGATTTTTTTTACATGATCCCTCCTCTATATATATAGAGGAGGGATCATGTAAAAAAAAATCCCCATGTGAGAAAAAAGAATGAATTATGTCCATCAGATCTAAAAAAATTAATGGTTGATATTGAATCAAGCAACAACTAAAATGCAATCAAGCAACAAAATAATTAAGCAGCAACTAAAGTACAATCAAGCAACATTGCAATCAAACAACAACCTGAATACAATCAAGCAATGTCGTGAATGCAATCAAGCATCTTTCTCACTTTCTCACGTTAAGAGTTTTCTCACTGGATCCGCTCCATATATATATATATATATATATAAACAATGGTCAATCTAGACGTGATCAGATAAGGTGACACCCAAGAGCAATCGGGTACAATCAAACATTTATTTAATCTTTTAAAAATAAAATTAATATTATTGGTCTCGAAAAATCAGAGTACTAATAGATGCAACAGAAGTAGAAATATAATAAACTTGCACTTGTTCTCTTAAACCGATAGAGCTTAGTTTAGGATACTTGATAAGAGTTATGCTTAGGTCTGCCGTTGTTAAGTAAGTTTCACAGTATATACTCTTCAATAATTGAACAGGTATTGAAGGTTTTAAAAGTCAGTTTGTGAAACTAAACAAGACAAAAATATAAATGAAAGCAATAATGAACACAAGATATTTTATAATGGTTCGGATCTTAAAATCCTACATCCACTCTTTAGAACCTAGGTCTGGATAAATCACTAAGTAAATACAAGCCTCCATACATTCTATACAACGCCTTTGTCTTCAGGTTGAAGTGAAGACGAAACCCCGCAGCCTTCTTCCTGGTGGTTGGATGTTTACTGTTCTTCCCAGAACTCATGTGGTTGGTAAAAGCTCGTGAGAATCAGAATCCCAGAGTAGGAAATTGACTGCAATGAATATATCTTGGAAAGATATATTCACCAAAGGATAGCTTTAGCTAAGAAGCTTCAGCCTCGTGCTAAGATAGTACATCACGGACTAATAACTTGAGTCAGAAACTCAAGTCTCGTGTAAAGATACACAGAAATTCAGAGAGTTTAAGCAGAGATATGGCTTAGCAATATGCTCTTTGTAGAGTGAGAATCGTTCAAACTCAGTTTTGGTCAAGGCCATACTTGATGAAAACTAAGTTTTTAAGGCGTATGTATCTTCAGTTCTCGAGCATTTCCTATGCTCTATCTTCAACCACTAAGTTCTATTACAACTCGATTGATCCTAAACAAGGATTATAGTTTTAGAACTCTAGAAACGGAGAAACTGACTAAGATAGCTTTTACAACATTTGACCCACCAAAACACATAAAGTAAATGAAGGATTTCTCTGACAAAAATCCTAACAATTTCCCCCTTTTTGGTGTGGTCAGAACCATCTTTAACCTAAGCTGATGAGGTGTGGATAACTTTAGAGCTTTTACAATTTTGACAATTAGTCACATAAACTCAGAAAAGTTCCCCCTCAATTTCAACTTTCTTCTTAAGATCTTATCCTTATAGATTTGGAGAGATATTGCTCGATTGATTTTCAAGTCAGTAGAGCAATTGTAATCTTAAGTACGAGCGAGTTAGAAGCCTGCTGTTTACACTAGCGTGTGTAAGTTCAGCATGTGAAGAGTGAAGACCATTGTCGGACTAAAAGAGATTGTCATCAACAAGTCAGTTTATCATTTAATATTTTTCATTACAAGTACATAGATAAACAAACTAAAAGAAACCTATACAGAACTATTTCAAGTCTATACTAGGCTGCTTTCGGTCTTCGTGCTCTTCCAATTGACAGCTGCTGGGCCTTGACCTTATTACCTCATCCAAGGAAGGCAACTAGATTATGTGGCTAGTTTTTCACCCCCTTTTAACCTTTGGTCTTCCAGCAATTTTATTTCTGGGAGGTAGTGGGGCGACTTTGCACTTTGTGGGAGGGAAAGATCAAAAATGGCTTCCCTTTTCTTCTCTTCCCACCTCCATGCTTCTTCTTCATTCGCCAGGTTCTCCTTCATGAAATCTGCTATTGGTTGGTAGGGAGAGAAGGTGAAGAAGCTCTTTAAGTGATCGTGCCCCGTTGTTTGGCATGTAACCTTGAGCAGTGAGCTTTGTGGTTTGTAAATAAAGACGACAACAGTAGAAAGTATCTTCTGATATCTCCTGCTCCTTCTACAACCTCTTCACCCTACTTACGCTCAAGTTTCTGATGTCTTATGCACCTCCCATACTTCTTTTCCCCCTCTTTGACCACACCCAGAAAGGGTAGTGATGATATATCTGGTGCCTTGGGCTCCTTTGCCATTGTGTCAGATCGACGGGAAATGGTGAATGAAAACGAAGTATAAACTTGGAAGGAAGAGTTCGACAATGGAGAAAGGAAAATATTTCTCAAGAAACACAATATGAACTCAATTTATAGCAGAGAAATGGTCATTTAAGATGAATAAATGTACTGTAAAAACCTTTCGGTTTCTTGAAATTCGGTGACGGTTAGGATGCGTTGCCTCGCAATGCGTGTTATGAGATTTGAATGGTGCGGCGTGAAGCGACATTATCCACGTGTTAAATCATGATTCATCAATGCTTGATACACATTTATAGTGTTCTAACCAATGTGATCGCCTTTGGAATTCAAAATCCTGCCTTTTGATCTTTTATGTAGACTAATAGTCAGTTGCTAAACTGAGAGTTGGAACTAGGTTAAATTTTGCATCCATCCTTCGAAATATTCTAAGTGTTGAAACCAAGACTTGGTTTTCTTCAACAAGTCAGTATGATCCACCATAATTCAAAAGAATTGTCAATGTTGTGGAAGCATATACCGAGAACTCGTCCTTCATATAGAAACTTAGTTGAAGTTTCGTCTTCTTTTGTGGATGCCTCTGGGAACGATCTTTTCAGCACTTGGTTAGATAGAGAACTTCATACCGTATTGCGTAGACACCACTTGAAAGGATTTTGTTCAAGGATTGGTTAAGTATGAAGTCTTCATGCTAAGAACTACACCAAGTTTGTAAAAACTGAGAGTTTGAACTCAGTCTTAATTAGCAACTGATCGTCCTCCAACTTTTTCTTCGTCAATCTTCCCTTTTGATGAATTGTGTCGGTGACACCATTTGTGAATGAGGGAGAATATGAGCAGAACTGAGAGCTGGGACTCAGTTTTATTCTACATTTACTCCTCTTCTATCAGGATCTCATCGATCTCCGATAGACCAAGTTTGATGCAAAGCTCCTTGAATCTGGTCTCTGGGAGTGGTTTGGTGAAGATGTCCACAATTTGATCTTCAGTTCGGATGTACTCTGTGGACACGTCCTTCTTCTTGACATGATCTCTTATGAAATGGTGCCTTATGTCGATGTGCTTGGTTCTGGAATGGTGAACTGGGTTATTTGTGATGCACATTGCACTGCTATTATCCCAATAGATCGGTACACACCCAGTTTCAACTTCATAGTCAAGAAACTATTGCTTGATCCAAAGCACTTGAGCACAACAGCTTGCGGTAGCAACATACTCAGCTTCAGTTGTAGACGTGGCTATTGAGTGATGCTTCTTGCTGAACCAACTCACAAGCCTGTGACCTAGGAACTAACATGTTCCACTTGTGGTCTTCATGCCAATTCTGTATCCTCCAAAATCTGAATCTGAGTAAGCATTTAGAGTAAGCTCATCAGTTTTGGGATACCAAATACCTAAGGATTCTGTCCCTTTGAGGTATTTGACTATTCTTCTGGAAGCCTCCATGTGCGACCTTTTTGGATTAGCTTGAAATCTTGCTCATACTCCAACTGAGTAGGAAATATCTGACCTACTTGCAGTAAAGTATAGAAGTGACCCAATAATGCCTCTATACATGATTGGGTTGACTGTTTCGCCTTCTTCATCAAGACATATTTGAGCACTTGGGCTCATAGGAATCCTCAAGGGCTTGGTCTTCTCTGGGCAAAACTTGTTGATCAAGTCTTTGGTATACTTCTTCTGGTTGATGAAGATTCCTTCTTCGGACTGAATTACTTGAAGACCCAAAAAGTAAGCCAGTTTACCTGTCATGCTCATCTGGAAGTTGCATTGCATAAGTTGGGCAAAATTTTCACACATCTTCAAGTTTCTACATGTGAATATAATATCATTGACGTAGATCTATTTCTATTCCATTCTTGATCTTGAACAGTGTTGTGTCAATTTTGTCTTTGTGGAAACCATTCTTGAGGAGAAACTTATACAGCGTCTCATACCAAGCTCGAGGTGCTTGATTTAACCCTTAGAGAGTCTTCCTCAATTAATAAACTTGATTTCCTTCTTCAAATCCCGGGGGTTGTTCCACACATACTTCTTCTTTGAGCTCACCGTTCAAAAAAGCACTCTTCACATCCATCTGGAAAACTGTGAAGTTGTTGTGAGCGGCATAAGCAAGGAATAGTCAAATAGCTTCAAGTCTGGCCACTGGAGCAAAAGTCTCGTCGAAATCAATCCCTTCACATTGAGCATACCCCTTTGCTACGAGCCTTTCTTTATTCCTTACTATGTTCTTTGTCTCGTCTCTCTTGTTCTTGAAGACCTATTTGGTGCCGATAACTGACTGATGATTTGGTCGATCTAACAAGTACCATACCTCATTTCTTTCAAAGCCAACAAGCTCCTCTTGCATGGCTTTGATCCAGTCAGTTGATTTCAGAGTATCCCCGATCTTTGTAGGTTCTGATTGTTGAGAGATAAAACAATTAAGCAATGTGCTTCCTTGTCTCGTGCTAACTGAGTAAGAAACATTGTTTAGCACGGCCTCCTCAGGATGATGTCTCAACCATTTCAGCTTCTGGAGTTGAGTAACTTCAACGGGTTTAACGAATGCTCCAGGATACTCAGTACCGTCTGCTCCCGATACTGGAACTTGAACTAAGGTTGATTCCACCATTGGTAGATCGTCTGGAACAGGAACTTGATCTCCAACACCTGGACTTGAACCTTCTTCTCCAATAGTGACTTCCACAATCTGTGTTCCTTGGTCTTTTTGACTTACTGCTGGTTGAACCTCTTCAGGATGAACATCTCCATCTCCTGGTAAGTCAGCTTGGGTAGGCAACTCAGTTTTAGTTTGGCCTCCAGACTGAGCTTTGTTTTGATCTCCTGAGGTTATCGTTAGTGAACCAATGGCCTTAGCAAGATCGATTGGATCACCGACCTTGTCCTCTGGAGTACTTTTATGATCATTGACAAATCTAGCTTGAGAAACTTTATTAGAATTTTCTTTATCAAAACTGAGTTTCTCACAACCATTTTTTATCTCATGATCACCTAGTTCCAGGTCCTTTAAGGTCATGCGCACTAAAATAGACTCATAAAAAACAACAAAGCTCGTTACTTCCACAAGTCAGGTAGTCTTGTTAAGTAATCTATATCCCTTATATGACGGGTGTCCACACCCAAGGAACACACCTTCATCCGCCTTGGGACTGAAAGTATTCAACTTAGACTTTCCATTGTTATGGAGGTAACATGGGAATCAAAAGCACGTAAATGAGCTATAGAATACGACCATTTAGACTTCGTACGGGGTTTTATGATTGCGACTGTTGATAGTGCTTCTATTCTGAGTATAGCACGCCGTCGTCAAGGCTTCTGCCCCACTAGCCTTCCTTTAGGTCTGCTTCAGCAAGCATAGTCCTCACTGCCCCCTTGAGTGTTCTATTTCTTCGCTCGACAAGACCATTCTACTGGGGCATTCTTAGAGCTGACTTCACGTGACTCAATCCCGTTGTCAGATCTGATTCTCTTCACGATGACTCCCTTGTTGTTTTGCACTTGAAGGATGAGCTCTGGAAGTTGAATCTTCACTTTGTCCTTGCTCTTCAGCAGCCTCATCCATGTGTATCTCGAGTAGTCATCTACCACAACGAGAGTGAACCTCTTTCCTCCATTGGTGAGTGGCTTGACTGGTCCAAATAGATCCATATGAAGTCGTTTAAGGATCATATCTGTGCTTGCTGTGATGGTTTGATTCTTGGATGAAGCTATGGTTTGCTTCCCCATCTTGCACACTCTGCAGACACCTTCTTCTTTCTTGAACCTGGCTTGTGGTAAGCGTTCCACAAACTTATTCTTGGCTAAGTATCTGATCGATTGGAAATTCAGGTGGGTGCGCCTCTTATGCCTTAGCCAGTTGACTCCTTCTTGGGATGAGCTTGTTGCGACAAGGCACGTGTCAGGCTTCCCGCTTTCCCAATCCAATTAATAGAGACTTCCTCTCTTTATACCCTTCAGTATAGTCTCCTTGGAGTCTTTGTCGTTGATCAGGCAATCTTCTTCGGCAAAAGTCACGTCATACCTAGATTGGATAAGCTGACTGACACTCAGCAAGTTGTAATTGAAGTTGGTGACTAAGGATACGTTGTTGATGGTGATTTTATTGTACTCTATGCATCCTTCGCCGATTACTCTCCCTTTTGATTCATCTCCAAAATTGACTAGTGGTCCTCTTGACATCTTTAGTTTTGAGAGGAGATTTCTTTCTCCTGTCATGTGGGCAGAACATCCACTATCCAAAATTCAGGCTCTTTTCTTCTTCTTGAGCTGACTTTGGTGACCTTGTACCCACAAAACAGGTAAGGTTAGACTAAAGGTACCCGTGTTTCTGCGGGTCCTGCAGGGTTAGTCTTACGGATCCATCCTTTGGGAATCCAAACTTGCTTTACCTTAAACCTAGGTGTCACAACTTCCTCTCCCTTTCTCTTCCTTTTGAGATAGTGAATGTTGTTTCTATGCATGTTGGAAGGAATGGGGTGTGTGTGTGAAACCTTGCCAGAATCTGAGTTTCTAGAAATCATATTTCTAGGAACTGACTTCCTAGAAAATGAGTTCCTTGAAACAAAGTTTCGGTTGGGTTCTCAAAAACCAAGTCCTGGGCATACAGTCTTCCTAGTCCTTAAAGTAAAAAATGATTGGACTCAGAACTAGTTTAGGTGTCCTTCCTATACGGATAAGTTCTCTTCTCATAAGAATTATGAGTAGGGAATCTCGGATTTCTAGAATCCGAAAATAATACCGACTTTCTATAAAGTTCAGTTCTAGCTGCTGAAGTGGGTTTCCTTGCATTAGGAAGAAGCCGCTTCACCCACTTCTTAGGCATAATGGGCTTCATCTCAGGTTTATTTGACTTATGAGTCAAATTGTTATTAAGCTTGGGTACTGGAGTTAGTTTTCAAACCGACTTCCTCCATTTGCCCTAATTGGCCACTGAGGAGTCTCTGTCCACACTGATTACTCCCCTACCTAACAGCTTAACTTCTAAATTAGAGTCATTCTTAAAATGTTGATTCGAAATATTTCTAGTTTCAGAAGTTGATGCTTGATTACTCATATTGTTTTCTGAAAAACCTAGTCCTGACTTATCATATGGATCTCTTTGTAAATCAGGGCTTCTGAAACTTTGCTAGTGCTAGAATAAAGTGAACATATAAGCTTTTGATCACTAGCTATTTTTAGTTTTTGAGATCCACATTCTTCAGAAAGAGATTTAAAATTTTCAAGTAATGTGAATGCTCCTCTCTAAGTTTGGCTAGCTTATCACTTACTGACTTTGATCCTTCGATCTCCTCAGTCAGTTTTGAAACTATAAGTTTCAGTGAGGCATTCTCGCCTGCTAAAACATTTTTTAATTCATAAAATTTAGAAAATTCTTTATATAAAACTTTGAGGCTAACATCTTCTGATTCTGAACAATAAGATTCGGAGTCCTATTCTATGCATGCTATAGGAATAGAAACTGAGTTGGAATTGTGTACCGGGATCTGCGACTCAGCTTCAGTTTATTCTTCGGATTCAGATGCTCCTTCTTCTTCTCCAAGCTTGGCCATCTGCACCAGGAATGCTTCCTCCATAGCCTCATCATCCAAAGTGTAGTAGCCATCATCGTTATCTGAGATATCTAGCCCCTCAGTTCTGGATAGCATGGCCTTTGCAACTGCTCTGGAAGCTTTCTTCTCGAATACCCTCTTCAGGCATTCTCTTTCCTCCTTGGATACCAGTGGGCACTCGTATTTAAGGTGATCTAGAGTGTTGCACTCAAAGCATGTCTTAGGAGGTCTTTTGCTGAACTTTTATTCACTGGGTTGTGAACCTTCCTTCTTGGCTTTGGCTCTCTCAAGAAGCTTCGACAGCTTCCTCATTTGCTCCTCAAGCTCTTTGATTGAGCCCTCTTCCTCCTTCTTCTGGTAGGAAGGTGTTGGTGCTGACTTTGATGTTGACGTTTGTCCGGATGAACTGCCAGCTTGATAGGGCTTCTGAGGCCTTCTCTTGAATGCCCTTTTTGTGAAAAAAATAGCATCTTCCTCGGGATAAGTGCTGACATTTCGCACTACTTCATTCATGTTCGTCATTAGTATATCCCACTCGTGAGCTTGTAACTGGGCGATCACGTCCTTGGTCGTCATCTTGGAGAGATCCTTCTCGTTCAAGCTTGTAACTTTGATGAACTAGTCCTCCTTGGGCATCTTGGAGAGAATCTTCGAGTTCATATCTGCAATCTCATAAGTTCTCCCCAAGATCTTTAGCTCACAAATAATAGCATTAAATCTAGCTTCCATTGATTTTACATTTTCACCAGGAAGCATTTGTAATGACTCATACTTATCTACACAATTTTGAAGCTTGTTTCGCTTCATCTGTGCAGTCTCTTGGCAAAGAGTGCCAAGGAACTCTCACATCTTCTTGGCATTGTCGTATGCAAGAGCTTCGACAACCAGTGCCTCTGGTAGGGATTGAAGAATGTGCTCCATGGCCACTGAATCCAGCTGAAAACTAATTTTGTCATTGTTCGCCACTCAGCATAAGGTTTGTCCACTATCTCCGGGCCTCCTGCTCCTCCGAGCTGTGTGTTTACTTTGGTGATCTTCAGTGGTCTGGTGGAAAGAACCTCAGCCATCTCTGGATGGACGTTCTTCATCATTATCAGCGAGCACTTCTTCTATATCTCAAAATTTTTTGATGAATACTTTGGAAGCTTCGTAATTTGTGCCACTCTACGTACCTAAGCTTGAATACACACAAACAAAGTGTAAGGAATAGAGATCTGGTCCTAAGCAACTTAACACAACCTTGGTCTGTAAGAACATTGGCGCGTGATACCACTTGTTGGTCCCAAAATCAGAGTACAAATATATGTAGCAGAAGTAGAAATATAATAAACTTGCACTTGTTCTCCTAAACCGATAGAACTTAGTTTTGGGTATTTGATAAGAGTTAAGCTTAGGTCTGCCGTTGTTAAGTAAGTTTCACAGTATATACTCTTCAATACTTGGACAAGTATTGAAGGTTTTAAAAGTCAGTTTGTGAAACTAAACAAGATAGAAATATAAATGAAAGCAGTAAAGAACATAAGATATTTTATAGTTGTTCGAATCTTAAAATCCTACATCCACTCTTCAGACCCTAGGTCTGGATAAATCATTAAATAAATACAAGCCTCCTTACGATCTATACACAACCCGACGGCACCTCCGTCCTTCAGTCTGCTGTGGTCACTCGCCTAGGAACTCCTTATACGCATAGTCTTCGGGTTGAAGTGAGGACTACACCCCGCAGCCTTATTCCTTGCGGTTGGATGTTTACTATTTTTCCTAGAACTTAGGTGGTTGGAAAAAGCTCGTGAGAATCAAAATCCCAGAGTAGGAAGCTGACTGCTATTAATATATATTGGAAAGATATATTCACCAAACATTAGCTTTAGCTAAGAAGCTTCAGCCTCGTGCTAAGAGAGTATAGCACAGAGTAATAACTTGAGTCAGGAACTCATATATCATGTAAAGGAACATAGTTTCTCAGAGAGTTTAAGCAGAGAGATGGCTTACAATATGCTCTCTGTAGAGTGGGAATCGTTCAAATTCATAATCGTTTAAGGTTAACGAGCAGACTTATTTATCGAGGACTTCCTCACGCATTTCAAATTTTTGCTCGTTAGACACATAAATCCAGTTATTAGACTCATAGAAGATGTCGTCCAATCATAGCACATGCTATAGGTCTGCTCTACTCTGCTGTGTCAGTGTACTATAGACTAACTTTGCGTCATACTAAGTTTCAGTCTGAGGATTCCAAGTTTGGATATTGTCGTATTGACTTTTACTTAGGCATGAATATGCCAAAGTCTGACCGAGCTTCAATGTCTTCGAATAGCTCGTGCTTTGAATGTAGAGGCTCTTATAATGACTTCCCAAAGTCAATATAGCTAGCCCTCTGATATGTGCGTAAAATGATCGATAATTCGATGTTTGTGCATGCATGTTTGCGTTCATTTTACTCCCATATCATATGTTTTTATGTTGTTTTCATTGTATTTTCGTGTTTTGTGTGATTTGGAGTGTGTAGGTTTAGTTTGTAGCATAATTCATCATTTTGGGCTGAGTTCTGGTGGAAAATCGATCGGGATGAGCAGAGGAGCAGCAGGAAGGATTTCAGAGAAAAATCTTAGCCGATCCTGCAGAGATCGACTGATCTGGGCATTTCAGAGACAAATCTCGACCGATCCTGCAAAGCTCGACTGATCCAGCATTTCACAGGCAAATCCCGGCCGATCCTGAAGAGCTCAACCGATCTATCATTTTAGAGGGGAATCTCGGTCGAGCCAGATCCATCCCGGGTGATCCGTTACGTGCTGTTCGATGGTTTTTCCATCTCAAGCTATCCCGAGCGATCCTGTTTCATCTTGGTCGATCCTGGGGTCTGGAAGATGAGTATAAACAACGAAAAAATAGAATTTAAAGGAAGAGATTCCGATTTTAGGATAGATTAGAGCGGTTACTTTCGAGGATTTCACTTCTCACTCATCCACAACCTCAACCAAGGTGGATTTCAAGCCAAATCAACTCGATTGGAAGATCAATGAAGGCTAAGGAAGAGATCAAGTCTTAAATAACCCAATTGGGGAAAATCCCTACCTAGCTTTACTCTTGAAATGGAATTGTTTGCATTGTATATTCAATTGAACCTTACCAAAGGTATGTCTAACTAAACCATTGAGGATATTAGTAGATTGAAGCTTTGAAATGTTTAATTGAGCTTGGATTGTATGTTTACTTCCATTCAATTGATTGCACACACTTGAGCTTTTTCCTAAATCACATAGTGTAGGCATTCACCAACTATGTGTGTTTTAGACACCGAAATTGCAGCCATTACACAGATCTAGGTGTTGTGAGAAGTGTAGATGCATATAGGTTTTGATCCAATCCCTGTGCGGAGATTACCTGATAACTTACAGACTATTTGGAGTGGAATTAGATGCTATAACGTAATTGTTGGTGTGTTTAATTTCATCTACTCTTATCTTACCGGTACTAAGGGAGATAGGAAGCTTGGGGGTAGGTTGATCATCGTTGAATGGATTAAATATTTGTTTGCATAATTCAAATCAATTTCGTGGTTTCAAAGTGGATATTTTACCAATGTCCTTGTTTTGTCATTGTTGAGTTTTATCTCTTGTGTTTGAGTATTATAATTGCTAAAGAGTGTGGAAGTAAATTGTTGAATGTTGAGAGATTGCATGTTAGTTAAAGCTTACTTAGTTAGATAGTTGGATTCATTGATAACTAGTATAGTTCAAAATTCAACGACTAGTCATTCTTAGATATGAAACAATACATGTGTTTCTCGTATTCTAGCAGACGAATCGGGAAGAACCTGGATTGATTTTTATTACTTGTATGCACTTGAGTTTTGTTGGGAAAATTATCTAAGTTTCCCTTCCCCAGTTGATAGCTTAGATCTTTGATTTGGTGTTTAAGTGTTTTGGTGGATCAAATCCTAAGTCCAACCAGCGTCAGTTTGTCTCTAGAATAGCTCTAGTTCTCAAAATGTAAAGTCCTGTTTAGGTCTTTTTGAGTTGTAAGTCGTAGCTGATCAAGACTCATGCTGGCTACTGTTCACCAGCATGAGATATGCTTACCAGTTGAGAGAAGTTTCACCAGCAGACGACTGACAGACCCATGCTGACACTGTTCATCAGCATGGAGTCAAGAGCTAATGACTGGCTACTGTTCACCAGTTGGAAGGATTTCACCAGCAGGAGGCTGACAAATCATACCAGCAGAATATGTGTTCTGGCTGACACTATTCACCAGCGGTGAAGCCCCCAGTCATGGGAGATTCCAAGAGTTAACATCCAGACAAATTGGTAGACTAAGATTGTGCAAGCGCTAAGTCACCAGCAGAGACTGCCAGCACTAGATCACCAGTACGATTTACCTGTCGGATGTTACCAGCAGAATTGAAGATTTGCTCTCCCAGAGTCTTAGAGAAAAAAGAAGATTCGTCTGAGGAATATACTGACAAAGTATGACTTTAAGGGAGGATACCTTAAAGTCTATCAGTTCAAGACACCAGTTGCGATTCCTCGTACTGACGAAATAATGCCGTTCTGTCACAAAGAGGTCTGTGTCAGAAAAAGCAGACACAGGTATGGCGTTTTCCTGAAATTCCTACCTGCCGCCGTCTGAAGTACATCCGAGGACAGAGACCCATTCCGGATGTGTCCAAACGGCTAGGATTTTGAATGGGATCCTGCGTCTATAAATAGGTCGGAGCTACCAACATTTAAGACGCTTGCACACTGGCTTACACGCTTGCATCCTGAACATTCAATACTCTCCAACTACCGAAAGAACTAACATTCATTGCAAGCAAGCAAGCATCTTTCGAGGCTTTCTTTAAAGCTTTTCCGTGTGTTGATATCTTTCAAACACGAGACTTCAAGCTTCCTGCTTGTAAGTTTAAACCTCACTTGGTGTTCTTTCTCTTTCTGAGAAAGAACATAGCAGCTCTAGAGCCAGCCAACTCTTGAGTTATTACGGGCAGTTTGCCGTAGAGGATTTACGTTCTTGGGAGAACTCAACACCCAACCAGTCAGAGGAGGAGGTTGAAGTGACGTGCTCGCACTCCATCCATCTGACGAGAGTTGAAGAAGGACAAGGACCGGGAGCGGTTGATCCAGTGGACTGGTAGACGGGGCATTTACCAGCTGGAGATAGATCGTAGGAACTTTGTACCGGATTACTCTTATAGTGAATTTCCAGTGAGTCGACTGGAGAGTGGACGTAGATCAGTTGATCGAACCACTATAAAAATCCTTTGCCTTTATCTGCTTTCAGTATTTAAATTTGTATTTGAAACCCAGCACTCAAGGGCTGGTGTATATCTGAAAACTGATAACTGTGCAAACTAGGCTTAAAATATTCCAAGTGTTGAGCTATCAGCTGACCAGCCAGCCAGTCAGCCAGTCAGCTGAGTAACCAGCAGGACAGAGTGCAAGTTAGACTTATAAGTTCAATATTTCCGCTGCGTAACGTTATACACTCTGATAAACCGGGACCAACAAGTGGTATCAGAGCGGACGGTTCTTACAGACCGTTCGTTTCTGTGTCGCTTAGGACCGAGATCCATTTTCCTTGCACCTTGTTTGTCTGTCTGATTGTCTAGCTCAGGTCATCATGATGAACGTTCCGAAGCTGATGACTTACAATCCGGAGAAACATGAGGTCTGGCGCAAGCGGTCGCTGATCCAGCTGAAGAGTGTCCATCCAGAGATGAAGGATGTGCTGGAAAAAGGGCCGATAGAGATTACCAAGACACAACATGCGTTGGGTGATCGGCCAGCCGCAGAGGTTCCAAAGCCTCAAGACGAGTGGAACGCTGAAGATAGGAGAAGGAATCAGCTGGATTCCGTTGCTCTTGACATGATCCTATCTTGTCTCCCTGAACCATTGATGGAGGAAGCCCTCCAGTTTGAAAGTGCCAAAGAAGTTTGGGATTTTATTAATGGTCTTTGTCAAGAAACTGACCAAATGAAACGCAATAAATTGCAGGTGGCAGTTGACAAGTATGAATCCTTCCAGATGCTAACTGGAGAAACCATCAAGGAGATGGAGGCGAGATTCAATGCCATTGTCAGCGAGCTAAAGGCATTGGGCAGGACGTGCACGAATGAAGATCTTAATGCCAAGATCTTGTCCAAGATGCCTAAGGAGGATTGGTTTGTGAAAACCACCGCACTCAAGGAGAAAGATTTATCTAGAATGACTCCTAAAGAGGTTTTTGCTCAGTTGCAGGCACACGAATGGGACATTCAGATGGTGAATAAGAACGAGGCCATCAGGAATGTTGGATCCCCCAGCGTTAAAGCTCAGGACGAAGCCTACTTCGTCAAAAAAGACTTCAATTGGAAGCACAAGAAGCCCTTCCATGCTGAGAGACCCGCTGCACAGCACAACCAGCCGAAGGAGATCCAGTCCGCATCAGGATCTCTTTCCAAAGGCGGCGAGAGCTCTATCGCTGAACTAGAGCAACAGATGAAAAGACTGGCTATCCTTCTGGAAAAAGCCAAGTCAAAACAGGGAGTTTCTTCTAGCTCATCTGACGGAAAATTTGTCAAGAGAGCTCCTCGTGCCTGTTTTCAGTGCCAATCCCCTGATCACTTAAAGTTTGAATGTCCACAGGTGGACAAAACTGAGAGGGAAAGGCTGAAGAAGCTCTTTGAAGAGCGTGCTTCCAAGGCTGTTGCCAAAGCCATGCTGACCAGGACGGAGGTGCCTGACATACCCCGATCATGATGATGGGGAGTTTGAGTCAGATGGAGAGTCAGAAGAAGAAGCTCTCCTGGCATTTATGGCAGCTCTCGGAGAAGAGCTAGCTGAAGAAAATGCTGACAATGAGGAAGCACTGGCACTTGCTGCTGATAATGAGGTACAATCAGTTCCTCAATTGCATATCATGCCAGTACAAATCATAGACGATTCTGAGTCGCATTGCTCCGACTCAGAAGACGTCACTTTAGATGTTCTTCAGCATGAATTTTTAAAATTTTATGAAATGAAAAATGTTTTGGCTGGTGAAAATGCTTCGCTGAAAGGTCAAATTACTGTTTTGACCAGTGAGATTGAAAAATCGAGGTCCATCAGCGAAGAGCTAGCAAGTTTGAAAAAGGCTCATTCTGAATTGCTCCAAGATTTCCAAATTGCAAAAACTGAACGAGATAACTTTCACAATCTCGTTCTGGAGCAAGAAAACAAAATCAATTTTCTAAATAAAGGCTCGAAAGACTTGGAGGCAGCTCTAAGTCATTGGAGAAAGCCTTCTGATAAGTCCGGGTTGGGATTTACAAAAGATTTGAGCATAAATCAGCCCGAACAAATCAGTACTGGTAAGGGTAAGGGCCAACTGGCAAATGCATCAGCACCAGCTGGTTATGCCAGTCAGTCCCGTGTGGCTGATCAGCACAGGAACCATAAGTCCAGATACATAGGTGAGTCATCAAGACAAAATCCTCAACTGGCAAGATCCTCTGCTGACAGGACGCCAGCACACCCCAGGACGCAGACTAAGCCGAATTATTCAAAGGCAAGGAAGTCAGCGTCAGCTGCCAGTGGAATCCGACAGCCAGCACCAGCTGTTCAGAGATTCCACGCCCAACCTTACAAGTATGCCAGTTGCCAGCATGCTTACAAGGGATCCAACTCTCAGCGGAATACTGAGAGAAGGATATTTCCCGATAGGAGGAACACCTATCGGAGGCCTGAGCCCAATCAAAATCTTTTCTCAAGGGCTGGGAAGGCTAATCATCGTGGTCCACAATTCCAGAGACCACCAAGGCAACACATGCGGTCGGAAAGAAATTTCCGACACCCTCAGAGGAAGAATACTTCCAGAGGAACCGCACACACAGCCACACCTTCCAAAAACAAATCCATGCATTATTTCAGAAGGAAGGGAAAGGCCACAGGTGATGTCAGCAAGGGTAACACCAAGCTGAAGATCACACAAGTCTGGATTCCGAAAGGAATGATCCAGAGATCTAACCCTGCAGGACCCGCTGATGATCGGGGACCTAAATAATTCTATTTTTCTTGCAGGAACTAGGTCATGCAAGTCAGCTTCAGAGGTCGAGCGAGTGGATCATTGATAGTGGTTGTTCCGCTCATATGACTGGTGAGGAGTTCCTGTTTTCTGAGCTCACCAAGGTCAGAGGACCTCCAGTCATTTTTGGTGATAACTCCAAGGGCAGAGTTATTAGCAAGGGCTGCATCAAGAAGGATGATGTCCGAATTGTGAACGTATCCCTTGTTACCAACCTGAAGCACAACCTCCTGAGCATCAGTCAGCTGTGCGACAATGGTTATACCATTGTGTTTGACAAGTCTGGGTGCCAGATCAAGAATGAAGATTCTGGTGAGACCAAGCTGAAAGGTGTCAGGAAAGGAGGCCTTTATGTCGTTGACTGGCAAAGCGGGAAGACTGATACATGCTTTGTAGCCACCAGTTCCATGGAAACTAACTGGCTGTGGCACAAAAGGTTAAGTCATCTGAACTTCAAAACTATTAATTACCTAACCAAGCATGATCTTGTAGATGGTCTTCCCAAGGGCGGGTTCAAGAAGGAAGGAATTTGCAAGGCATGCCAGCAAGGCAAGCAAACCAAGAAGTCCTTCAAGAGCCAGTCACCTGTTTGCCCCAGTACCAGTCAGGTACTTGAGCTGTTACATATGGACCTGTTTGGACCAGTAACGCCGCAAACCATTGGAGGAAGGCGATACTCGCTGGTGGTAGTCGATGACTACTCGCGCTATACCTGGGTAAAGCTTCTCAGAACCACGGATGAGGTGAAGATCATTCTTCCAGAATTGATCATCCAAGCTCAGAAACAGAGAGAAGCTGTGGTAAAGCGAATTCGTTCGGACAATGGGACTGAATTCTGCAACGGTCCGCTGATGGATTTTTGCGCGGAGGCCGGGATCAAGCATGAGAGATCTACACCAAGGCAACCGCAGCAAAATGGACTGGCAGAACGTAGGAACAGGACGCTGAAAGAAGCAGTCCGGTCCATGCTGGCTGAGTCCGGCTTGGGACAGAGTTTCTGGGGAGAAGCGTTGGTGACTGCCTGCTACACTCAGAATAGAAGCGGGATCAACGACAGACTCCAGAAAACTCCCTACGAAGTGTACTTTGGTCGTAAGCCTTCTATAGCTCATCTTCGTGCATTCGGTTCACCATGTTATATCCATAATAATGGGAAGTCGAAGTTAAATGCTTTCTCGCCTAAGGCTGATGAGGGTGTGTTTGTCGGATATGGACATCCCTCTCACAAGGGCTATAGAGTATTTAACAAGACTACCCAGCTTGTGGAAATAACATGCAATGTTGTTTTTGATGAAGCTACTTTAGTGCGCAGGACCTTACGCCAACTGGCTGAAGATGTTCCTGAGGTCGAGGATGTCAGCGACCAGTTGGGCAGGAATTCTTCCGATGCTCAACCAACTGGTTCGACTAGACCTATGAATGGATCATCTTCACAACCAGTTCCCTCAGGTGCCCATCAGCAACCTGAGAGGGTCGGTGATGCAAATGACCTTGCTGAGACCTTACACTCAATCTCCCTGAGTGGACCTAGCAACAATCTAGGGGGAATCCCTACTGGCCTTTTTGAAGAAGAAGGCAATGATGGACCAGCTGGAGTGGATGTTCCAGCTGATGCTGACAACGTTGGTGGAGGTTCAGACAACCAGTCAGAAGGTGATGCTGATGAAGTTGTTCCAACTGGTGAAGGTCCAGCACCAGCTGATGTTGCAGCCCCGACTGGTGGAAATATGGAAGCACCAGTCCTCAGGACAGATGAACCTAGTTCACAGCCGGCACCAGCAGTCGCTGGTCCTCCCAAATGGCTAAGGGATCACCCAACCGATGCTATTCTCGGTGATCCGGAAGGTTCTATTAAGACTCGACACGGCAGTGCGCTCCTGAGTTGTTTTATCTCTCAAATGGAACCTACTTCCATAGGAGTGGCGCTCGAATCTGCCGATTGGATCAATGCCATGCAAGAGGAGCTTGCAGAATTCACTCGCAATAACGTTTGGGACTTGGTGGAGAGACCATCACATCAGTTAGTGATTGGCACCAAGTGGGTTTTCAAGAACAAGCGAGATGAAACTGGCACTGTAGTCAGAAACAAAGCTCGATTAGTCGCCAAAGGTTACAGGCAGTGTGAAGGGATCGATTTCGATGAGACCTTCGCACCAGTTGCCAGAATGGAGGCGATACGGCTGTTCCTTGCTTATGCAGCGTATCACGGCTTCACAGTGTTCCAGATGGATGTGAAGAGCGCCTTCCTGAATGGCGAGCTAAAAGAGGAGGTATATGTCGAGCAACCTCCAGGCTTTGAAGTTGGCACCAAGGTGTACAAGCTGAGAAAGGCCCTGTATGGATTGAAACAGGCGCCCAGGGCTTGGTACGAAACGCTGTCACAATTCCTCACCAGCAATGGATTTCGGAAAGGGAAGATTGATAGGACTCTCTTTCTTCTCAAGGATGGTGGTGACATGCTAATGGTGCAGATCTATGTAGATGACATCATATTCGGATCAAGGAATATAACTCTCTGCGAGAAGTTTTCTCAACTGATGCAGACATCATTTCAGATGAGTATGATGGGCAAGTTAACATACTTTCTCGGACTCCAGGTCCAGCAGTCAGCTGATGGAATTTTTATCAGCCAGCGAAAGTATACGAAGGATTTAATTCAGAAATATTGCCCAGAGAAAACTAAGTCCCTCAGAATACCTATGAGCACCAGTTGTCAAATATTTCTTGATGAGCAAGGTGAATCAGTTGATCCTACCATTTACCGAGGAATCATTGGATCACTTCTCTATCTCACAGCCAGGAGACCCGACATTTCGTTCTCAGTCGGAGTGTGTGCCAGATTTCAAGCAAATCCGAAAAGATCACACATGGAAGCTGCAAAGAGGATAGTGAAATATCTGAAGGGGACTGAATCTCTTGGAATATGGTATCCCAGGAATGATGAGCTTACACTCATTGGATATTCTGATTCCGATTTCGCTGGATGCCGTATTGACCGGAAGAGTACCAGTGGTACGTGTCAGTTTCTAGGACACAAGCTGATCAGTTGGTTCAGCAAGAAGCAGCACTCTGTTGCTACATCCACCACTGAGGCTGAATATGTTGCCGCTGCCAGTTGCTGTGCTCAAATAATTTGGATCAAGCAACAACTGGAGGATTATGAAGTGAACACTGGCTGTGTTCCAATCTATTGCGACAACAACAGTGCTATGTGCATCACGAAGAATCCGGTTCATCACTCCAGAACCAAGCACTTAGATATTCGACATCACTTCATTCGTGATCATGTCGAGAAGAAGGATGTCAGCGTGGACTATATCAGAACTGAAGATCAACTGGCTGACATCTTCACCAAGCCACTGCCAGAAGCAAGATTCAAGGAGTTGTGCATCAAACTCGGTCTTATGGAGATTGATGTGAGCCCCAATGATGAGGAAGAATGAGTCCCAGCTCTCATTCTGTTCTTGATCTTCTGGAGGACGCTGATTACGACTAAGTCCAAGCTCTTAGTTGTTTTTATTTAAGTGGTATCTCTATCTAACAAGTGGTGTCTACTGGCGGAATCTTGCCAGCATAGGCCATCAGTTGAAGCGAAATTGGGTCCCAGCTCCCAATTCCAAGAGAAGAGAAGATTATGCGGAATAAAATTGAGTCCAAGCGCTCAATTTTCCATCTTTCCAGTTGCCAGCTGATAACTGATGGGAGTTTGCCAGCAGCAAGTACTACCAGCAAGTGGTATCAGTTGCTAACTGATGAAGAGGCCAACCAGTTAGGGGGAAGTATGCGACTGGTATATGCTACTGATGACCAGTCATACCAGCTGTCTCAGAAAAGGCGGGATTGTTCAAATCCAAGTAGCGTGTACAGCCCTCAGAATTTAATGCGGCATTTAATGCCACATTTAATGCGCACAGTGTCTGCGCAGTCCGACGTTTGGTTGCCACCAATCGCTGAGCGCCACGTCAGCTACACGACGTAGCCCACGTCAGCACGACCGCGCACGTCGCACAGGGAACCGGGCCTGCTGATGACCGTCGATCCCCGCTTGCTGAGCGTCAATCTTGATCGTCTGATCCTGCATGGACTTGGGTATAAATACCCGATGCCTTTCGACGGAAAAACCTTTTACGATCAATCAATTTCAGAAACCCTACTCTCTCAAGCTTTCCTTAAGATTTCTTC
>JAPKLW010000789.1:0-30351 GCA_026898455.1 Plectranthus barbatus
GCAGAGTAAGGCGGTTGTGGGAGTTTTTGATGACCACGTCTGCGAGTAGGCGCCGGAGACTATGCCGAGGGCTGCACGCCTCACACACTCGATCAAGGTGTAGTAGATTCTGAGGATTCCAAACAGCTTCTGAATGAAGGGTGCTTCTGCATCCTCTGTCTCATCGTCTGAGGCGATGATTCTGTCGCCTGGCTTGTTGAAACTGCTCCCGGAGATCTGGGACAGCATGTACTTAGGAGGGCCTCTCAGATCCTCAAACAGAGGTCCTAAGATGGTTAGATAGATCGAACTGCGCTCATTCTTCCAAGTCCATTGGCCTATCTTGCCAGGGCCTAGCGTGACTCGAACGAGCTCTTGATACCAGTGAAATGTCTGGCCCTCTTGGTGCACCTCCTTATACTGGAGCAGCTTTCCGAATGTGATTCCGAACGTGAGGAACAAGAGCAGGCTCAGTAGCATGAAAGCCACTAAGCTTAGTATCAGAACACCAACGATTGTTCCAGAAGTTGTTGCTCCTGACAATGTCAACAGCAAATGTTGCTTCTGCGGAGAGAGAATGGTGTCTGAATGAACAAGTGTAGGTTTGAACATACCTTTGATCAGAGCTGCTGATGCTTCGGAGATGCAAGGCAAGGCAAGTATCAGAAGAAAAATCTCAAATCTTGGAAATAAAAGAGCTCCAAAACTTTTCTTTTCCTTGGTTTGCTTTCTGTATTTGAGAATCATGAACAGTAGAGCATGCAACAGAATCAGACTCCCACCGATTACTGCTAGCCAGAACATGCTTCTGGTGAAATCTCTCCACCTGGAAGAAACAGTAAACACATTCATGCTGAGTGGATCAGATGAAGAGAGATAATGCTGGCCTAGTTGCTTACCCGTGTGAATTCTGTGGATCCAAAATGTAATCTGCTTCTGGCATGATAGACTGGCTCTGCCTTGGAAAACACCTCGATCAATATACAGAAGTGAATAATAACAAGATTAGAAAGCAAAAGTAATTAGTTAGATCTTGCCTCAAAATACGAAGCATACTCCAAAGGTGTGAGGGGCAACCCGAAAACCTTGGCAGCTGCATCCGTGTTTGCAGCTTCTGGTTGAAGGCCCTGGAAGAATACCGAATCATGGTCCTTAGGAACACGTAGCAGTCGATCCTTGGGGGAAGTTGAGCCCACCATGACTGACTGCAAGTTGCCAGTCTCCCATGGGAGACTGAAGTAGGGGATACTCCACTGTAAGCCTCGTGCAAGTTCATAATATTCGACTGGCAAGGTCACTGCTAACCATTTAGACAGTGCAAACACTTGAAGGTGGGAAGCAACTCTCTGCCCCAAGTAAAAGAAACTGTCATTGGCCACATCTAAACGAAGATTAAGGTTGTTTTGATGAATAGCATTTTGTCCAATATTGTATGAATTAAGATTATCGAGTGATGGAATATTACAAAAAGATTTCTGGCTGGCTCAGAGAGCAAGATAGCATTTGGTTTAGAGAATGCTCCAGCAGATAGCAGACTTGCTGTCGAAACAGTCAGGAGCCCCGCAACCAAAGCTGTCAATCCAAACGCAGCAGTGGCGAAGGAAGAAAGCACCATAGATTCAACAGGTGCAGAATCTGAAGAGAGTGCAGTTAGTAAAGCAAATGACAAATCATGGGGAGACAAATTGAAGTGTGTCTTGAAACAAGAGACATTTGATGGAGTTCTTACAGTGCCTGACTTGTAGAGTATTAGATGCTGCATTTCCATTCCCAGAAACATCGGATGTTACATTTTCAGGAATGTAGACAGATATGACCTCATTATCCACTCGTACATGGGCAGTATAGCTTCTCCTAGTCACCTCTTGGAAGCTGTAGAAACCATAAACAGAGAAAAACAACCAGCAATGATAAGAATGTCTAAAGTGTCTAGTTGAATACATATACCCTATGTCAGTAACTATCACCTCTGCAAATGGCCCCCAGAAATCGATACATGAGATGAGTTGAAGCCGAATACCGGCTTCATAAATTTGATCATGATAAGAATACTCTTGTCTTTTGTCCGCATGTTACATGTAGTGCTCAACCTAACAGCTGGTCTTTGAGAATCTAAAACCATACAGAAGCAAAAGTCTCAAGAAATCAGCATGGAAGAACAGAACTTAATTTTATCCTACAACCTATGTTTGGTTTGCTTGCATTATTACCATAGAGGAATGTGACAGGGGATACAGGAGCAACAGGACTCCCCTGTCTGGTGATCACCAGGTTCGACTGCAGGCTCACGGTAACGATAGCCATGTCGGATATATTACTTATCTGCAAGGACATCAAGAAACAAATGATGGATTTGGTTGACATTCATCTGTCAGCACAGCTAATCTTGACTGTGGAGTGGTGACAACAAACCTGATAGCCGAACCTGCGCTGTCCACGGCTACTCCCATTTATTGGAACAAGTGATCCTTGATTTGCGTTGATGGAATTCAAGATCTCAGCAGATGAATTCATGACGGGTTCGGTGAAATACAGATACAGCTTCAAGAACTTGATCTTGTTAGTAGCCAATATTGTTCTAGTTTCACTGCTTATCTGCAGCAGCCTTTCAGGTATATGAGTCCTCATGTTCACAAGCACACTTCTTCTATCTGCAGAATTTAATTATAATGTGAGTAATAAAGCATGATCAATCCAGATCTGTTGAGAATCAAACTCACCAAAATGTATGAATAAACTTGAATTATCTGTTCTTGTAAACTGGTTTCCAGCAGAGTCTGTGCAGAAATCTTTGTCCATCACCAGGATGAGGCGTCCGTATCGAACTCTTTCAGAAACACTGACAGCAAGAGAGTATTTCAAGTATGGCTGGATAACGTTAAGTGTGTTTGGCAAGACCTCTCCAGCGCCATAAACAAGAAGCTGTATCACAAATCAGATATATAAGATGATTACTAGCCAATGGATGAAACGGAAGAGAAACATATGGAATGCTATCAATTCTCAATCAAGTTCCAGCAAGCCACCTACTCACGTTGCAGGCATTTACAGAAGAGCATCCAAAACCGCCTCCACCTCCACAGGGTTCACTAAAAGATATGTTGACTGAAACAAGAGAAGCACTTGTAAAGTTTGCCGCACCTGTTATCTGTGCTGTGGGTTTAACCGTGTCTGCGAAACACAGATACAACTTAGTTAGGCACAATCTATGACATGTATTGGCCTAGGTAGACTTCATTTGAGTTGTTCAGTTACTATGAATCAAAGTTCAGGCCAGATTTTAAATGCGATTACTAATCTTTTGTATTGCAGAGTTACAATAACATAGACTAAGAAAAATCATGATTCAAGAGAAACAGGGATGCTGCTCGACCAACAGTCCAGTTATAGGTAGCGCAGGCAACTCCACGAGATCCATCTGTGCACACCTCAAATGAATGATTCCCGTCTAACAGTCCTGAATATGAAATCTTTCCACTTTCACAAGTTGAAAACTTGCCATAATCCAGCTGCATTAAATCATTAGCAAAAGTCAAAGCACAGAGCTGAAAATGATCTAAACGTTCTTGCAATTTCCGAAAAGAAAATAGTTAAAAGTTCTTGAAATGATTCTCTAATATATCATGTAGTATAATGAATCAACTTATTTGTAGAAACAGACATGCCGTGTCCATTGTAGTATTGTTTCTCCACATGGTAAAGTTTCTTATTGAGCTAGAACTCATGCAAACCACTTTAGATCTTGGAGGGGATTGCTCTTTTTTTCTGTTTTCATTGTAATGTTTTTGGTGCATGCACTGAAGTAGGTGTGAATCTTTTCAAGGAAACAGAAGAATCGATCTTTCTCTCTGACTTTCGAGATTTTTAGACTACAAATCTTCACAAATGGAATTCATATCTCTGGATATCACAGAAAAAAAAGCCAAAAAGATAGCACCTTTCACTCTCTGTGTGTGTGTGAAGCTAGAACTGACCTTGCATTTGGTGGAACAGTCAGAGCAAATGCTGTCATTGCCACCCACCAAGACTTGGAAAGAGAAAGAGGAATAATTTCTGTTTGAAAATGCTTGAGGAGTCTCCAGTAATTTCACAGCCACCTCAGAGCCAGCTCCCAAATTCAAAACAACCCAAAATTGCAGAAGCAAGAATGAAATTCTTAAGCCCATTTTGCAAAACAATTTTGAAAAAACTGTGTTGTAATTTATTTCATACTAATACAACATTTTCATGAGCAATGTGTAATCTCATCGAATATCTGGGATTCTTCAGCTGTAAGCAGATTCAGCATCCCATTTCTTTTGCAGACTAGAACACACACTCCCAGCCAGCTAGTAAGAGAGAAAAGGGTGCTAGTGGTGGATATAGCAGATGGGACTGACAGAGCAACTCACACTACTTTGTAATGCAGTGAAGATAAGAGAGAGAGAGAGAGAGAGAGAGGGCTCGTATTAAATGAACACTGGAGAAACAGTTCCATCACTTTCTTCTGATTCTTAGCCATGAATTAGAGGAAAGGACAGAGACGTTACATTTCAATGCATTTTGAAAAAAAAAATGCTGCAAACAAGAAAGTGACACATTCAACTAAGACAAAAAAAAATTGGAGCCCTTCACCTTACCACCTTAGCTACTTCTGAACCTTTCATTTACATGTAATATTGTTGTACAGATAAAGCGGTTTGGATATTCATTTCCTTGCAACATAAATCTGAGTCTACAATAATTAATGAAACAGACTTCATCACATTTATGTAACATGGTATGTTATTAATAACTTGTCCCTCATTTGCATCAACTAAAAAGATCAAATTTTTTGTACAACTTTGACACTGTAACTACCTATTTCTTTTTTAATACCAAAAAGCAAGGGAGTTTTGCTCTTCTAATTTCACGTTCTTGGACAGCTTTAATTTTGTAGGGCATGAATTTGCAGTGTTTGTTCATGGAAGATGTGGTGAGTTGATTATTACAAACATCATAGAAAGTTGGGAATCACATATTTTGTGCCGGTTGCTGAGCAGAGAGCCCCCACAAATCCTCTGTATTTTTATTTAGATATACCAACTATAAATAATGAGATCAATTTGTATTTATGGAATAAATACACAATTCAACATTATGCATCATACTCCTTCCGTCCCGATTATTTGGTCCATATTTCATTTTTGGGGTGTTCCATTTATATGGTCCATTATCTAAATTTAGTATTGTTTTTTGCATGTGTTTACAAATTTACCCTTATAAATTGAACATAATTAATAGAGTTATTATTAATAGTTAATGCTAAATAAGGGTAATTTAGAAAATTTGTTCAAATATTTAATATATTTATAAATGAGTTTTGCAAGTTAAAATTGGATCAAATAAATGGGTCCGAGGGAGTATTTTAATTAAAACGTATTTTTATTAAAACCTGTTGGTCCCATTTTTGAGAATTAATTGAGGATTGGTTCAAGATATTAAAAATCACAATTCTTTAAATATTTTTTTAAAAAAATTGTTAGAACCCCACATAAAATACAAACCAAGAGGTTACATGGCTCTTGCTAAAGAGATAGAAGGGATCCCTATAGGATAAGCCATTTGGGGCCATGCTTTATGTGGCAATTTATCTTCTTTTTATTTTAATTCTATTAAAATCTTGTCAAAAATTATTGAATATTGATAAAGACTGATTTGTTTTTTAGAATTTGAAGATATCAATCTTTTTAAAAGACAATGAATAGTTTATTGGGAAAAAAAAGACTACTATTCTTTCGATATTACATTAGTTATAATGTCAACATATTGAGAAGGAATTTTATGCTTTATGACATTGTCGAAAATTGACAGGAATTATTTTTTTAATCCATTTATCCTTTTCTTTTCTTTGATTGAATGGCACATAACTCAAACAAATATCTTTATTTTATCTCTTTAATCACTACCAATAAATTTATACTAAAATATCTTCTTATAAAGCTAACATAGTTCAAACAAATTTCAGCTGTGAATCCGCTACTAAACTATTTGGAGATCATGAGTTGAGCAGGGCTTAACTCAAACTCATTTTTTTATTTTAATATGAAGATTATACTGTATAATATATCGGTGAGTATGTGATTAAGTTATTAAATTAAGCTCGAGTCTAACTTGATTTTGATAAAACTTGGGAGCTTATTAAGTCGATAGATTTGAAGCCTAAGTTCAACTTAATAATATTGAGTTGATTTTGAATTTTTTCCAAATCAATGATGAGCAACTTACCTATCAATTTAACTTATAATAATTTCCTATAAACTACACAGGAAGTACAAAATGTAGAATTATCGTGTCGATCCGTTAAGAACACAAGATTTCGTGTCGAATCGTGTTATATGATAATATATCGTGTTATTCAAAAATTATATTGTATTCGTATCGGATCGTGTTATGATAATATATCGTGTTATCCAAAAATTATATCGTGTTGTATCATGTCGTGTTTGTGTTACCCATTATTTATTTCTTAAAAGATTCTTGTATTCGTGTTGTGTTCATATTGTCAATATCACGTTAACAGGTAATTATCGTTTAAACTTGTAATTCTCAGGTTCTTAACAAGTAATTATCGTGTTCGTATTCGTGTTATGTTTAATCTCATTATTATCGTGTGGATTTGTGTCGTGTCAAAAATTGTCAGCTCTACTTTAAAATACTCGGAATAGATTATATTTTAACGGGCTTTAATATTGTACTTCGATGGTAAACTTCCTACTTTCCCAACTAGGTTAAGAATGTGTTTAATAAGTTAAATTATTCTGACCATAACAAATATTATGAAATCTAGTATTCTCAAAAGAGGCATAACTATAAACTCAATTGAAAATATATCTTCCATTTTCCAAAATAAGTATAAATTTTTTCAAAAAATGACGTGGCATATATGTGAGATCTCGCCTAAAATCGAATAAGTTTATCCAGTTTTAATAAACTTTTCTGTTGGAACATGACCACAGTAGTGAGCCAATTCGAGTATTCCAATCCAAGCCCAATAAAACCGTTTTTGGGCTGATGAAGAGATTGATCTAATTTGTCACTCAAAAATAAAATAGTAATATTTCTGGAGTTAGGTGATGATATATAAATATTATTTATTAAAATAGTTAGTTGAGCAACCGAAATATTTAATTGGGTATTTCAATTTGTGTACCCTTTAAAATTATTGAGAGTAAGATTCTCTCTTTTCTTTTCTTTTTTAAATTATATAAAATTTAAACAGACACACCTTTCATATTCCCAAACTCGAACCCATAACATTTCCGTTATAGGTAGAGTGACCACTACACCCCGAATAAAAAACTTCTTTCTCTTTAAAAATAAAATAGAAAAGAGAAAATCAATCTCATATTATTGAAATATATTTTAAGAGATGATAACTTTTCATAATTAGACATGAACTTTACATTGAATTTGGTAAAAAGAGAGTAGCGGTCTAGTTTTTCTTATCAAAATAGGTCTAAAAAATAAGTTATATTAGAATTTGATTTGTCAAGCTTAAGAAATGATAGACTTTTATATGATTTTTAAAATCTAATTAATATTTTTAATATGCATTTTATTTTAAAATTGTAAAAACATTATATAATTTAAATAGCAAATATATTTCATAATTAGGTAATCGATTATTTAGAAACAAATGATTTATATATATATATATCTCAAATAATAAATATGTTAATTTAAATTCTAAACAGCACATATATTTAAATAGATTGTAATATATCATTGTTAAAATAAGCTTGTTTGATTTAATAAGCGTATGGAACTTGAACTTGAGCTTTTACTTAAATAAATTAGTTTTTGAAATAATTTAAATCTGACTTATTTACTAGGAAGAAAGAAAGATTAAAAAAAAAAAACTGTAAATGAAAGTCGGGTTTTAGTAAATTGGCACGCGCGCGTGTACGTAAATGTATTTATTATTCAGCGCTTCAGATGAAATTTCTGTGTGTGGATAACGGAAACCCAACACCTCTTTCTCTCTCCCCCCTCTCTCTCTCTCTCTCTCTCTCTCTCTCTCGCCGCGAAGGCAGACGCGCTCTGCTGCTGGTGCTGCAGAATGTCGTTTTAAGCTGTCATTTTCACCCGCCGTGAGTATGAGTTTTAGTTCGGACTCTTCTTCTTCGTCGCCGGCCGCTCTGGACTGGAAGTTCTCTCAGGTTTTTGGCTATAGGCTACCTGGAGAAGATGTTCGCGATAGTAATTTCTTACCCTCCTCAATTTTCTTTCCGCGAGTGTCTTTTCCCTTTTCTTAACTTTCTCGTTTTCCTTGCTTACAGTTGATGCTATTTCCGCAATTGAATTCGACAAGAATGGAGATCATTTGGCTGTTGGCGACCGAGGCGGCCGCGTTGTCATTTTTCAGGATACCGGTGGTAAAGATGTGCGGATTTCATTGTATTATTATTTTTTTCTTTTGCATTTTATTTTCTTCGCAAGTGATTTCCCATTTTCAAAAGAAATTTTTAGCTAGAAGGTAAGGTTTGGACGTTACACGTTTGCGTTTAATTGATTTTGCGCTGATGGATAGATTGAATGTTTGGAAAGTGAAGACTGATGATTGAGTATCGAAGTCGTGTGCGTGTCTTAAATATTTTGGTGTTGAGAGTAGAATGACAGGTCATTCAGTTTTGTTAGATGTTTTGGCATATTCATGTACTCGACTTTGTTGGCTAGCTTACTGTTTTAAATTCTTATCGGCATTATAGGACTTGGTCCAATCCACTCCTCGAAATGAGTTAGAGCGGCTTGATACTACTATTTCGAAGCATCCTAAATTTCAGTACAAAACAGAATTCCAGAGTCACGAACCAGAGGTACGCCCTCTAGCTTTCAGTTTCTTCATAACTTGAGGTCTTTCTATGAATAGCTCTTTCCTCGCTGGTTTTGGACTTCAGGATTTTGACAGCATCTTCTCATAATGTGCCTGTTTTGATTAGTACTTCTCTTGCAGTTTGATTATTTGAAGAGTGTTGAGATTGAAGAGAAGATCAATAAAGTTAGGTGGTGCGCAGCATCATCTGGATCACTACACGTGCTATCATCAAACGATAAGACTATCAAACTATGGAAGGTACCAGACTCTTCTACCTTTCGTTCAAATAATTTTTTATAACTGGGTTATATACAGGACTTGGTGGAAATATGTTGATATGAAAGAAATTATGGCATTCACATGAGCCTTCAGTTGACTTTGTGATGATTGTATAGAAATAGAAAAGTATTTATCATCTTAGACCAACCTCCTATGGAAAATCCCCTCACTCATTATCCACCAAGATTAAAAATTGATTGTCGCCTACAAATATGTTTCTTGTTTCCACTCTATATATAATTGTCTTTCTTTTCCTATGATAATATTAATGGGTGCCTAAAGGCAGGTCAAGGACCGTCAAGTTAAGCGCGTCATAGAAATGGACATGAGTCAACCAATATCTTCAGAGAATTCACTTTTGGCTGAAAAGAGTTTTATTAATGGGCAAAAATCATATTTTGGCAACGGTCATGCTTTAGAATGGACAGAGAACATGGGAAATGGTGTATCCAACCATAATGGATTGCATAACAAGGTATGTGTTTCAGATTTTAAATTAGTCATTTTTCTCAATGTGAGCACATTTCCCTGTCATCTTGACCATGAAATCATTTTTCTTTTGGTATCTTCTATCTAGATAACATGTTTTGAGGATGCTAGTGTTTCAAGATGTCGAAGGGTGTATGCACATGCTCATGATTTCAGCATCAACTCTATTTCTGTTAATAGGTTCGTTTCCTGAAAGTATTGATTCTGTTGTTATTTAAGTCGAGTTCATATTTAGCTTTGTAACCAGGTTTTTCATCCTTCCCTCTTTCCCAAACTGAAAGATAGAGAAAAAAGATTAAGTAGGACACGTGACATTAAGATTCAGGCATTAACTTGATGATTTTTCATCTTCATATTTATTGGTCAAACATTGCTTATTCTCTGTGATGATGGGATTTGAACAATTGGTTTGCAGTGATTGGGAGACATTTCTTTCTGGAGATGACCTAAGAATAAATTTATGGAATCTAGAAGTCAGCAATCAGTGTTTTAATATCATTGATATGAAGCCTGTAAACATGGAAGATCTCATAGGTGATTTCTCACACACAAAATATGGGCGCATGTTTGTTACAGTCATTTGGCGTTCCATGATTGTCCTATTCTTTCTTTATTTCCAACTTTCATGTTCACTCCTTCAAAATAGAAAGAAAATTTAACATGCAATCCCTATCATTTTTACCTGCAAAACAAACTTCGTTTTATTTTAAATCACATTATAATCATTACACCTTAAGCTGCATCTCCTTAAGTAAAACCAAAGACTTGGCACAATCTCCACTCCTTTCAGCCAAAACAAATACGAGAAAGTCACCTATGGCCATTCATTTCCTCATTCTGCATCTATACACTATTCATTGTTTGATTGGCATTGGCTAGAAAGCATATTCCATCCCTCATTCACACGTACAAGGTCCTACAGAGGAGAAACTAAAAAAGGTGCACTCAGATATACTTGAGAGTTTTTTGACATCATTCATGGTATTCTGATATTTGAACTTTTTCTTTTTAAGTAAGATTAGATGAATGATGAGACTTTCGTGAAATTATCTCCAGAGGTGATCACAGCAGTTGAATTCCATCCATCTCACTGTAATCTGCTGGCTTATAGCAGTTCAAGAGGTTTTATTCGGTTAGTAGACATGAGAAAATCAGCTTTATGTGATCACAGCGCAACGATGTGAGTTTTGGCTTTTATACCTCTTTAAGTTTCATGTCAATGTCGCTTTCATAGGTTTTCACCCCATAATTTGTGATTTATTTCCATAGCTTGAAAGATGAGGAATTCCATGGGCAGAAATCTTTCTTCACTGAGATCATTTCATCAATAACTGATATGAAGTTTGCAAATGATGGAAGGCATATTTTAAGCCGTGATTTTATGAATCTGAAGGTCTTTCTGCCATTCTTATTATTTTGAACATGTGTTGTTTCTCCATCAGAATATTGGGTTTGCACATTGGCTACTGCTGCATCATGCATTTCTAGATTGGACTTGGAAATTCTTGATTGCAAAAATTCAGAGAATTTTCACTCAAACCTAGCCTTCTGACTTTATGCCTTCCCAAATTGATAGGACCTGATCAAAATTCAAATAGTTTGCCATACATTCTGTTAATCTTACACCTTCTATTGAAGTGCATATGAATTCTAGTATGTTCTCTAACTCAAGATTTTCCCGCCATACATATTGCTGACTCAGTTGCTGTCAAACATCAGTCATGTAAAGATGTTAGGTGCTTTTTTGTTTTCTTGCTAAGCCTTCACTTCTCATTATCAGCTGTGGGATATGCATATGGACTCTGGCCCAGTTGCAACAATTAGGATTCATGAGAACCTGCGGCCTAAGGTGAGAATGTTGCATGTTATGATGGTGACTATTGTATTTCTAGCTTAATAATGTGGCATTTACGTAGAGTTTCTGCACCTTCGTGTTTATGTGTGGTGATTTTCGAGTTTTATGATTTTACTGTTTTACTAAAATCATCCTTCTGGCTTCTGCGTATCAATCCACCACATTTAGTGCATCTATAAGTCTCACATTTTGTTGCACAGTTGGCAGATCTCTACAACAATGATGCTATTTTTGATAAGTTTGAATGCTGCCTTGCTAAAGACCATCTCAATTTTGCCACTGGATCTTACAGGTTAGTCATGGTTGACTGTTACATTACTGGAAAATTTTCTGCTAGTAGTACTCTAAATTGATGATTCTGTGTCTATATTAGCAATATTCTGCGTGTATTTTCTCATGGATGTGGGAATGATGGAGCAACCATCGAAGCCGGTAAACTTCCAAATAGGTAAAATATGTTGGATAGTCTTCACAATTTTTTCAATTCATTATGCTGTGCTCTTACACCGGTTGCTTAATCATATTGATTGCAGAAAGCCCCATGGCCAAACCACATCAAGACCTCGAAGATCATCGTTGAGCAACTTAGCTAGGGGATTCTATCGGCAAGGTGACCTCTTCTGTTTCTTTTTTTTTTTTTTTTGGTCATCTTCTTTGTCTGCCTTTCTACAACATCCAAGTGTTTGATCTCTGAATTGCTACCTTGGCTTAATCGAAATTTTCAGACAGTCGCAACCCAGAGAGTAATGAGTTCACATATGATTTCAATTCTAAGTTGCTGCATCTGGCCTGGCATCCAACAACGAATCTGATTGCCTGTGCTGCTGGAAGCAGCTTGCTTATGTATCATGCCTAAATGTGAATAATAACTGTACAGACTACTCTCATAGCCAGCTAGCCAGTAAGCTCCAGGAGGCACGTGTTTTGTGTTCACACCTCGTAAACTACATACTTTTACCGCAGCAAAGAAAAGACCAGAGCCAACAATGTCGCTCTACTGTTGAAGGTTCTGCACCGATAGATGTAGCCAAACTCTGGGTTTTGGAGGATTCTGGTTCTCCTTTTTTATTGTGCCTCCCACCATTCTTGGCCATTTCAATGCTTTCTTAATTGGATTGATGAAACGTGATAAATCATTCTACAGTATTTTATATATATAATGCATAACAGTATCTATATGCAAACAAAAAGTAATCTGCCCAAAAATAGAATCAATTTGATTGATCTCAGTCTTCATGGCCATTTTATATATTATGTAGTAGTAAACAAATTCTCTCCAACAGATTGGGAGTTAATTGTGAATTTAACTCGGGAAATAAATGGCACGCTACAAACCAGAGATCCACTCATTCAAACACCAGCAAACTTGAGACATAATGATTAATGAATAAGAAAGAGAGAGGGAATAAATAGTTATGTACATTACAAAACTGTCTTCTGCAAGAACACACTCCTCGCACTGACATTGATACAGACGAGAGTTGGGAAACGATAAAGTCAGGCGATCAAGGAGATGCTCTTCTGTGTTCCAAGGTTCTGTGGCAATATGTCCCATGATTCGCTTTCCTCTGTTTCCTCCAAGAAAGGCAGAGATATCTCACGAATCATCAAATCCCCACAAAATGGGCATTCACTAGCAATGGCGTCGTCCAGCTGTGACCGGATCTGGAATATTGCAAGGAAGTTATTCAAGACTAGAGCTTTCATCACAACTAAGAGAAAAATCCAGATGGTAAGGAATGCATTCTTAATTACTGAGAAATGAAAATTAGAAGGAAACTCAGTGAATGCAACATGTCATTATATCTAATTAGCTATTAGAGGCTATGAATAATGTCTGAAATTTGGTAAAGGTGCAACTCAGACATACCTTATCTCCAACCGTCATGCTTGCTATTGGCTCCTCTTCTGTTAAGCCTCCATTCATCTCCTTCCTAGGCTCGTTGCCCAGTAAAGTCAGCTGCTTTTGCAAATCCAATATATATTCGGCCTAATCATTCAAACAGCAAAAAAATGAATTACAACAGCTTATAGGGAACTGGCAACTTTCAACTATACAAGATGAAGATGGGACGATGGATGGATCAAAAATAAATCAAGGAAGGCAAATTTTATCAGGGAAGTGGCAATCGGGATAAGGAAGTAAATGGTCCATTATGACCTTGAATACAAGAAGAGCATAATACAACTTCATTTACAAGGGCTTTCTATTTTTAATTAGCTTGACAACATTAAGTAAATTGTATCGTTTTCCAATTTTATTCTGGAAACAAGGTGTTCGTGAGCTCGAAACCTCCACAAGCAACTTCAAGGCATTCATTAGTTGAAGGGTGCTCTGCCAAAAGATAGGTAGATGATGCATGTGCAACACAATGGTTGATCGGGATCATCCAGAATTAAATTATCAGCTTCAAATTTTTAAGGGGGCACATTGTTTCAGAACTAACCTTCCAATTGACCAAATCTGAAACATATCTTTTATTTTTCTAAACTCGAGCTAAAGTTTGAAGTAGAGTTCAGACAAATGAGAAGGCATGCCAAAGGACAGTTGGTGTCCCTGTGTACTTACTTGAGCTTCACTCGAGCATTTAGTCACGTGAGCAATCAAGCAGTTCGCATGAAAGGAATGCCCACAAGGAAAGACATAGAAAGGAGCCATTGATCCAACTGAAGTATAAGACCTAGCCATCCGGTAATCATCAGCTACAGTTAATATTTTTCTCCGACAAACCTGTCAACACCAATTAAGGATGAGCATCTTAGCATAGGTAGGGAAGCATCATTTCAGACTTACCAAACTAAGTGAAAAATTACAGCCAATCAATTGTGAAAATCAGCATTAATTTTCCAAAGGAGATTAAAACAAAAGCATAACCAAGAAAACCTCAAGCACACGCCCAGTACAAAGCCATTTGATTTAAATTATATCAGAATTTAGATTTACAAAGAATATGAAGCCATTACCCCACATCCTTCATCCTTCCCAATGACAGTATATCTCTGTGCGAGGGCACTGATATCATTTCTTATGTTGTCTGCTCCATGTGTAGCATCATTCATCTCCTGTTTGAGTTTTTCAATTTGCTCATTGTAATCCTCCAGAGATGAGCAGATAGCTTCCTACACTTAACATGGAAAAGGTCAGGGAAGGAATAAGAGAACCTTAAATCCAGGAAGTAAACCATACAGAGAAAGCAATTTTGGAAAGGGAACCATTATTGGCACATCTGAAAGTATAAGTCACTAGAGCGAGTTAACATGCCTGGAAATCATCTATCAATGTAAAATCTGGAAAAAAAGGTAAGATATCTTCTATTTTAAGAAGTCCATCAGTTTCCTTGAGAAATGCTATAGCCTTTCGAATGTTCTCCCTTTTCGTTCCTTTCTCTTGTACAATGACATGCTTGGCAACCATAAGCCAAAGTTTCTTCCTCATGTCTTCATCATCTTCAACCTTATCAGCTTCAGCCATAGCAAGCTCTGGATCAACCTATTGATATGGTGGAACTTCATAAATAGGACAACATACAAAAATACCAATGCGTAATCTATCTTTACAGGGATTATAAGTATCAACTAAGCTAATTATGAATTGAGAAAAGTATGATGCAAGCAGTTCACCATAAAGATTGCAATTTATTCTTTATGTAAAAGTCTCTCAACCAGTACATGAGACTAATAAAAAACAAGTATCAACTATGTGGACTTGAATTATATTCTCGTCCTGATCATCGTTACTAACTGAGAAAAACTAACTGCATTATTCTAATCAAGTTCATAAACTACCTGCAGTGCAAGGGAAACTGCTTCTTCATGCATAGACATCATGCTGTATATGTGGACACAGGCACGCATTCGTTTTTCCTTCAAACAAAGACGCAAAGCATATTTTGGATCGTAGAAGAATTCAGGGCCATTTGCCTGCCCCTTCCCAAACTTGCATTGAAGGAAGCGCAGAAGAGTGCTTTCATCATCCTAAAGCCAGTAAGAAGACACCTAACAGTTATATTTATGAAAAATATGCAAACATTTCTATATATATCCTTTCAGGAATAGCACCATCAGGATTGTGATATTAGATTCAATGTCAACGAAACATTGGTTCGCATGCTCAGTCTCATGATTTTTATATATAATGAGCGAAGGTAACATTATATAAAAATCTAACTGAATATACTAAATAACACATCAAGCTGGGATACCTGCTTGGCATACAAAGATAACAGCAAATTGTGAATGCCAGGATCCTCATTCTGCAAACGATGAACACAGTACTCCAAATATTTTATCACTTCATGAGTTTCATTCCTGCAGATAAAATATTATGAAATTGAGCATACAGCCTCACCAGAAGACCAACAAAACTTAATATTTACCCCAACAATGACCAAATTTCCATTAAGATGCATTTGTACTATCATAAGAATCAACTAGTGATCACACATCCAAACTGATGATGTCACACATGCCACTTTCATAAGAAAATACATGTATAAAATTAAACATCAACCAGAAATAACCCAATTTATCTGAAATAAGTTTGATAAGCATTGGTATAGTCTCATTATGTAGGTAGACGATATCTATTACCTATAACACAATAGTCTCGTTTGATCCAATGATAAATGTTTCATTATCCTCAAGTACAGTTTTTTCTTGTATGTTTCATAAAAGAGCCAGTCATCAAATAAAACTCAAGGAACCATTTTAAGATCTAATAAAGAAGAAATGTTCAATGAGAGTGTTAAAACACAAACCAAGCGGGACTAATGAATAAAGCAAAACCTGGCTCTCTCTCTACCATCACATCAAATAAGCAGTATGTACAACAAAATATGGGAATTATACCATAAAGTAAAATAAAATCAACATGGAGTCAAAAAAACAAGTACAACTAACAAAGATGCATATTACTTAGCATGTGGTTCGCTTGAATAACGCATCATTGCAGGAATGAGCTTTCTTGGGTTCAGGTCTTTTGTGGTCATCCATGATTCAACAGTTTCATAAGCATCAAGCATAATAAGGCCTGGAGCAAACTTGTACTGTATAACAAGAAAAAAATTTAGTAAGATATGTATTATGGATAAAAGCCAACTTATCCAATTGATCAGTTTGGCAATTCATAAATAGGATAGATAATGTTATAGACTTCTTTATGGACATAAAAGAATAAGGAGTCTAGATAAGTTTACAACAATCATACCTGAAGTTCTGTAGGGACATTAGGTTTCTGAAGAACTCGCAGTGCTTTTTTAGCCTCTCCTAGCTACATAAAAGTCAAGTCCCATTTAAAATTACAGGGCATGAGGATTTTTTTAAAATTCTTCTTAAGCACATCGTGGAGATTAATAAAAACCCTCATCTCGGATCCTTTTTTATTGTGACCACAAGAATATGCCTCATCAGCATTCCAAGATATCTGGAAAGCAACGAATGCATTCGCATGCAAAAATCCCAAATAGTGATCCACATCAATAAGTTAGTTGTCAAGCTGATAGAAGGTTTATCAGTTTAAGTTTAACGACACATCAATGCTTTAGCTAGCTATGAGCTCTCCACAACCATAAAGGATTTCCATACCACAAAAACAAAGACACTAGGGAATACAAAACTTAAGGGACCATAATGAAACAATGCCATAGCATTGTAAAATTACCTGGATATAATGACGAACCACAATCTCATGCTCCTCTTTTAGGTTAGCAAAAAATACCAGTTCATCAACTCTACCGTAGCTGCAAGATTTTGCAATAGGCATGCTTAAGGTAGAGATCTTGGAAGTGAATTTAAATAAAATGGCAACACCTCGCCAAAGAACTCAGAAATATAAAAGTGCATAAAAACGAGAGGGTTTCACATTTTGTATAAAATGATAGTTACTCTAAATGAACAAAATTAACCTGCACTGGAATATTCATAATATGGGAATACTATTAACTGCATCGGTAACTTCAGATGCTATGACAAATTTAATTGAATCAGAAATTCAGACATTTTTTTCTTCTTATTTCCAAGATTCAGTAGTATCAGGCTAAACTATATGTACAAAAAGTAAGAACCTTTCTAGAAGTTTCATGGTAGTAGCCTCATCCAATACATCCTTGGAGTCACTCAAAAAGGCGCGGAATTCTGTGATAATTGATTGATATTCTGAGCTTGAATTTTCAGATGCAGCATCATCTTCCAAAAGTAGTCGATTAATCTGATAACAACAGAAAACACATTGGATTCATTGTTGCTTATGTGTTATTTGTGTTGAATATGAATGGATCCTTCGGGGTCATATGAATGGATCATTTGGGGTTAATTGAAGGAACTCTCAAGGGTTGAAGCCTTATGGTTCATAAGTTATGCATTTTCTTAAAACATATGCATATGGTAATTGATTATAACTCCTAACACTAAGTTTATGCTCATGCCTATAAAATATTAACATTTCAGGTTGAAGAGTAAGGTGAGGAAGGACTTGATATCAAGAACTGAATACCTCCTCTTCAAAAACACTATGTTTTAATATTGACATTATCTTTTGATTCCAACTTGTGTTCCATAAGATTATGTAACCTACTATTGAAAAAATACTTATGTTGGTCAAAGTTATGTCACACTAATTTTAAAGTTTCATTCAAAGGCTTATGATATCCTCTTAAGAATTTTTCAAACATACCTCATATGCCAAAAGTTGCGGTGTTACAAAAAGAGAAGAAAAATAAGAAGTTAATTGTTCAGGAACCCTCAAGTAGCTGACAAACCTTATCCAAGTACAATTCAGTCACCCAGGTAGAAATCATTGTTATTTGGCATTTGTCATCCTTTGAGAAATTATCGAGCTTCCGTAACAAAAATGTCCTTAAAGCATCCTGCGATGTGAAGCAAAATACTAATTAAGCAAGGATAAAACAACTCTGACGCTTTCTGAAAAGATGTTAAGGAGATATCTTTCACCTGTTCACCTATGCTGATAAACTTTATAGTAATCTCTTCAAATGACAAGGCAAAGTTAATCTGCAGAAGAATGCATATTAGGGGGTTGTGAGAATGCCCCTATGTACCAAAAGAAAAATAAACGATATACTCTTCCAGATGTCAGGGGATCCTATGACTAAGTGCAGCATGCCAAATATCAAGAGTAAGCTGAAGCAGCAAGAAAATAGTGGATGCAATTTGGCACGTAAAGGAGGACTAAGGAGAAAAGCTTAAAACCTCGTTAGTTTGCTGAATTGGTTTACTTCCAGATATTTGGCAAGTATAATAAGCAGAGTTGAATCTATGGCCAATGCAAGTTCAAGCAAACAAATATGTGTTTCACCAAGTAACTCTGCCTAGTCCTATGGCGACTCGAATTACACATCCTCACCCTAGTTAACATTTTGATATTCTTTTCGTGATCAATCTGTATGTTCGTGTTGGCCTAATTGATTCCTTTAACAATACTCAATAGGTGGCTGGTTCAAGATGCTGAACAATACATTGCATATCCCCCATAGATCTTTAAATGGACAGGACATCCCACTAGTTATAGAAGAAATATAGACTACCTTCGCATAAAAGGAAGCTGCCCTGAGAAAATCCTTCGCAACAAAAGCATCTTCAGCCTGCATCACAGCATTTTCATTCATAAAGCCTCCAAGTATGAGCAAGATATAGCATTACCGTTTAACAGTTATTGTCAATGCAGTTACAAACAAAATTCAAAACTCAAATTATTTACAATAAACATCAGACCTGCACCAGATAAACTTGATCTCTTTGTAGAGCATCACGACAATTTGCCAAAGCTACAGCATATTGCTTTAAGTCTAAATACACTTTCCACATGTCTCGGCCTTCATCGTTCATGGATACCTATATTAACAGTTTCAGATTGGAAAATAAAAAATGAATCTTTTATGCTTGGCAAACACTGTCAAACAAACATCAGCACCTGAAAGATGGAATTTTGATTATATGCATAGAAAAGCCCAGCAGATGCGTCACTGCATAATCCTAGAACACCTCTTGAAGTTGCATCAGACGTTTGATCAAAATAAAGCTCCTCAACAATCTGTTGACTGATCCTATTAACAACCTAGAAATGTTTCAAAAACAATAGAACATTAATCAATTTAGTAAGACTGAAGAAATAATGAGAAAGGGAAACAAATAATCAAAGGGAAATTTAATGAGCCTAAAGCCATAAAAAAAGTAAGGCAGTTAATTCCCAGGGCAGATTAGGTGGATAAAGAACCATTGTCAATTGCGCCAAAAGCACCAAGATGTTCAGATAATACATTTTCAGCTTCAATGTTTAAAATATACCTAACCTCAAGTGAGTCTCAAAATATCTTTAATAGTTTGAAACTGGAAAGAACTGATAAAGGTAGAGTTGAGAAACAGATGGAATACGCACATGCAGACAATTCACAAGAATAAATACGAGTTCAGTCACTTCCACTTTAATGATGAAATTCTTGAACTCTATGTTAACAAAAATTCTTAGATGTTCACATTGCCAAGCATCTAAAAAAATTTTAAACAGGACATAAATGGAGAATGGCATTGCAGGTATACACTCAACAACGAAAGGTGCCATAAATTTCTTGATAAAGTGTGAGATGGAAGAAATTTCACAACGGGAGCAAAATAAATAAATCTGATTGGTCACAATTTGCCGTAGTGTTTCATGATCAATGTAACAGATTAAGGATGAAGAAAAACTTAAGAATACTGCAAAGTCCAGAAAGTATTAGTATAAACACTGAATCACTTATATTATTATTGTATATGTAGTATTCCTCAATTCTTTGAATCCTACAAAAAAGATTAGAAATGCTTGTCATGGGACAGCCTAGTGCAAGACTGTCATATTTATGCACCTTATTCAGATCACTAGTTAACATCAGCTGTAGAGACAAGATCATTAATGATGATGTACTATTTGACATACCTTAACCTTGTTTCCAACCAGAAGAAGAAAATGGAATTCCGAGACTGCCATGGAGCTGGGTTTAACCATCACACCTTCACCAATTTTGGAGTAATCCAAGAGAGCCTTGTTCTCCACAAAGTTTTGATCCCCATTTGGCGAACTAATATTGAGCTCCCAAAGTGTTAGTAATGTTGCTCACTAAATCACTTCAAAGGAATATAAATCGGGATGTAGGAAGAATAAGATTGTAACTCGTTAAGGAATCAAAGTCAGAAAGCTACTTGTCTACCTATGTTGTGCTCCAAAATTAAGGCCACCATGATAGATTCCTGCTCCGGACAGCCAGGCAAAATGTATTGCTCTTCTCTGCTTAATGAAAAAATGCAGCTCACTGCACGAAATGAAAATTAAATATCACCATACATTTTGAAGAAAGATACACTTCTCGTCCATATTAATCAGAAGCTGATTACCTAATCTTCACTTCTAATACAATTATGGCACTTTTTTGCATTAACAATCATTTAGAAGTATGTGACTTTACTATTGATTATTTATGTCATTTTTCAAGCAACATATTAATAAAATTGAGGCTCCTTGCACTTGCCTGTTTGGGATTTCACCAGGAAGCTCCATGAAATGAACTGCACGGTCTGCGTAGCTAGCAAAGACAGACTGCAAGCGTGTAACAAAAAGGCATGCTATTATTTCCAAACAGTTAGTGAAGTAGTTATGAGCCACATTATGGTTTAACTTCAACTTCAGGATGATGGTAGGTCTAGTGATTGAAAGAGGGAAGTCAACTTGAACTTACTTCCAACGAACCAATTCCTGTGAAAGAATAAAGCCGAGTGGGAGTAACAGCCATCACATAATATCTAATTCCATTATTCATGCCTGTTGTTTCCATCTGGAAATGAGGGGGCAAATGATTAAACAAACTCCATGAGAAGGATTAAAGGTTAAATAAAAATAATTTCCTAATCTAATGACTCATAACACCAATACATCACATAGTACCAAAAGCATGAGCGAACTGAACTAGGAGAAGAGAAAAAATAAAAATAAAACAGAAAGCAGAAAGCAGAAAGAAATTTTTTTTAAACTGAAACTAGAAAATATTCATTGCATACTCTGCCCACAGTATCACAAGTTAAATTTGTATTTAATATGCACTGATTTGGAGTTCAAACACGCATCATCAATCTACTACATGTCCTAGCACTGATTGTCTAATCAGTGATGATCTTGAATGCACTAACAGTGGTTTTATAGCATCACAGGCTACCGAGAACTCATGAATTAAAAAGCAAGCACGAAAACAACTTTATTTTTAATTAAACTCGGTATATGAAAAAATAGAATTAGAAGGTACACTGAGAGAGGGGAACAAGAGAACGAAAAAGACACACTACAACACAATAATCAAATATCTATTTATCAATGTCAGATACAAGGGAGGTGCAAATCCTAAACATGTCAGTAAACATTAATTTAAGTTTCTAACTAAAAAAAGCTACAGAAAAAATAAAATCCTCACAAACAGAAAATACTGGAAAAAGATGACGGAAGAAGTATAAATTGAGGTCCTGAACCTGCAGTCCTGTGAAAGCTTCAGGAAGTTCGTTGAGTTCAAATAAGGATTTGATGTACTTTTCCCTCTTGTCTTTCTCATCAACAGAAACCTCATGAAGTTGGCCATTATCTGTACCAAGAATAATTTCTCTCGTGGAAGCTGCACAAGGGTGTCATGTACAAAATACTTGGATCAAATTGACAAGAGAGATAACAAGACAACAAAGAATATTTCTGAGCACGACTACTTTACCTTCGGTAATATGCTGCCTATTCCAGGCAACAGCATTCACGATAAGGCCCTTCAATTTACTCAAGATACGAGGCTTAGCCCACTTTGCATGTGTGTAAAATGTGTCAGAAGTTCCACCACCAACTACAGTAGCAATACAATGACTACCTCCGGAATCAACAAAAACCCTATGGATTGACTGCTCGCCAGGTCTTCCCATAGAGAGATCAATATCTAACAACAGATCCCCAATATCAATAAAGAATAAATATTTTTAAAATACATTATCAATCAAATCTCAATTACAGTAAACACTTTAGATAAGATCCCCATTGCTACATAATGAACATGTAAATGACAATCCGTCATAAACAAGCATAGTGTTACTTGCAGCTGAAAAAAACATCCATGGATTATCATGCGATGGCTAAAAACTGTTACATGACGAACTTGATTACAGACAATCTGCATGTATGTAAAATAAAAGAATTAATAAAAAGCAAACTTCTTATGCCTTAAGAGATCATAACTTCAATTCACTCTTGGTAAAAGAGTTGGTAACTAGCCTTCTCTATTATAGAGAGGAGTAGAAAGGAATCCAGGAGTATGAATCTAGCCCTATCTCAAGTTTCCCATTTTCAAAATGTCCAAATTTAAAAACAATTATAACAAAATAATAATCCACCAACGGATAGAGATCAGAACTTCGGCTAAATCAGTGGTGATCCAGAGAAGGCCCATGTTTTCATCCAATTACTCAAACATATGACCTTCCAATAAAAGCAAACAATACAGATAATTAACTCGATTTCAGTATATAAATTAAAAGGCAAAACTGTAGCAAACGACTCTTCAACATTCAATTGAGATTAGATTGGTTCCAAGTAATTGCAGAGCACGGACACAAATTAACTCACAATTGATTCTAAATATCAGAAAAAAGCAATGCAGCTTTAATTAAACCCCGACAAAGAATTTGGTGATTATCAGAGCTTACAAAGATCATAACTTTGCTACAAAATAGAAACAGGGCGGTGGTTAAGAACTAAATTGAAGTAGAAAAGACCCCCACCATGTGAATCGCCAACGCCGAAATCGTGGCGGATGACCCAGCCCTTGCTGGTTCCGAGCACAATGACATCATTGCCGGCGGCCATACACGTAATCACCCCCCGTCCCTTGGCAGCGTGCCTCTCCAGCAGGTCCACCGAGAATACCTGCCGCCGCGGCTCCATTCTCTTTTCACCGCCAATTCAGATACCTTTCAATGGAGAAAAAGATTCAAACCAAAACTGATCACTTAATTGAGATTTAGCGGCTGGATTGTGGGGATTTGGATGATTTGATCTTCAGCTCGTTCCGATAATTCCAGTTCCCACCACCCTCAATCCAAAAGCTAAGAAATTACAGTTCTTGATTGAATATATTATTTTTCCATAATTCATGAATTATGATTTATGAATTGGGATGGTTCAAAATATACGATGCATAGGTATGTTAAAACTGATTACTCACTACGACTTTTTTAATATTATTAAATAACATTTTTTAATTGCAAAAAATATTACTTTTATTTTCATAAATAATATCAAAATCATTATAAAAAGATTCTATTGCTCTTTTTGCAAACACTATATTGTTAATATTTTTTAACTTCAAAACAATACATGTCACATGTTGTTAGGGTTAATTTAATGGAAAGTTGTTCTAGCTTTGTTCTGATTTTGTTAATTAATTATAATTATTAGTACATGGGCGTGAGGTTGAACCCAATTTTATGGGATAGGCTCGAATTTTTGACACAATCCGATAATTCAATATAAATTTGTATGATAATAATAAATATAGATTGATGCTTATCGTCTATCTGATATATGATCATTATCAGATCCACGTGATAAAAATACAAAAAATTAGCATGATCAGATAATTTGTTAATCGGATATCCATTAATATATTAATATAAAATCAAGGAGTTTTATCGATCTAGAACCCGAAAGATAGTTTAATTAGCGATTTAGGACTGAAAAATTAATTCTCAATTCAAGACCTGAAAGATCACAAAAATTCTCAATGCAGGACCTGAAAGATCATACAATTCTCAATCTAGGACCTCAATATCAGGTCCTTGATTGAGAATTGTTTGATTTTTGGGTTCTGGATTGACAAATCATCTTTCGGGTCCTGAATTGATAATTAAACTATTTTTTGGATCCTGGATCGACAATTCTCCTAAAATAAATTTTAATTTTATTTAATGATTTAAAAAAATAATTAATAATATAATTTTTGTTGGTCCCGATTTTTCAGAGTAATTTTAATTGCACAACGAAAAGTTACTACAAAAAATTCACGAATTCGCGACGAAATTTTCTAGTCGCGAATCATATAATATGTTTAGCGATGGATTTGCATCAGATTTTTTTCCGCTACAAAAATCCTCGTCACTAAATAACTGGCAACGGAATATTAAATTTGCCGCAAAAATTCGCGATGAAATATTTTGTTGCTAAATTTAGCGACGGATTCGTCGCGAATTTTTTTCCTCAAAAAAAAATTTAAGTTATTTTATTGTGAACCGGTTATTGGTCGGTCCAATCATTGCGAACCGGTCCGATCTACCTTGAAATTTTGTAGTTGCATCTGCAAGGTTTTGAACTCGAGACCTCCCGCGCTCAAGTTATGTCTGTTACCGCTAAACCAAATACATTCATCAATTTTATATGTTTTAAAAAATATGCAAAAAATTAGCAACAGAAATTTTGTCGCTATTCATTCGCTAAATTTAAAAATTAATTCCATCGCAATTCCGTCGGTAGTCCGTCGCAAAATGGCGATGCATTTTTTCATTCTGTCGCAATTTTAAGATTCTTTTTTGTACTGTGTTTTACAATAGACTTGCACTTATCCAAACTGACGGTTGCATCTCAACTTGGTTTTGTCGAATTTAGTTTAGGTAGTAAGTTCGGATAGTCTTAAGTCAGTTTCAATATTATACAACAACACTTGAGTGTTGAGTTTCAAAAACAAGAAAATTGATAAACTGGAAGCGAAAAATAAGAGAAAGGATTATAGTAGTTTGGACACTAAAGGTCGTACGTCCACTCTACAAACTCATAGTCTGGAAATCCACTAAGTTCAAGATTACACAGGTGTTCCTAGGATCTATCGCTTGTCAGTGAATGCCTTGTCCATCGATCCACAAGCTCACTCGTCTGGTCCTTGCTCGTCCTTCACTTCACAACTCCTCGGAGTGTGGGCACACCACGCAGCCTCCTCGTCGCTGGAATTGGGTATTTAAAGTTTCCGCGAAACTATCAGCTTGCAACAAAGTGTCAGTGATAGTCAAAGTACTAGACATACTTGTCTGATGTAATCTTTTTTGGAGATAAAAATTACCAAATGATAATTCAAGAACTTAGAAGTTCTGAGTTTCTTGTTCACAGGCAGCAGTGACACACGGAATAGCTTAGACAACCTTGAACGATTGTGTAGACAATTTAGCAAAGTTTTGGCTCTTTGAGAAATCGTAAGCTTGGTTCGTGATCAGGAACCTTATTCTGTTGAAGTCCTCCGATATTTACAGGCGAGACATCGAAGGTTTGAATCTTCATAGCCGTTAGAGACAAATCGGATGTCGACCAATCAGAACTCGATGTTTACTGTAGCGATTTGCGGACAGGTGATTGTTCACTTTTTGTCAGAATAACAGTATTTGGTCAGCACGAGGAATCCAGACTGGCCAGTCCGAGGAATCTTAGATTGAAGTATAAGTTCGAGTTCGCATCATTTAAGTAATCTCTAATCCTTAAAGTCTGATCTTGTCAGCACGTTCCTCGGACGAATACTTCTAGTCTCTATGCGTCAGATTGGAACTAGGATTCCATACTGATGCCGTCGTACTTGCAAATCCAGGCTTGATCCCCATAATGATAAGTTTGGTATATGGACTTGTAAGTTCCGAACTGGTCAGTTCCATACTTGGTATATTCCAAACTTGTCAGTTCCAGACTCATGTATCCCATACTTGTAAGTTCGGTTTGAACCTAAGTCTGTTGAATCTTGCACATCTTACAGACTGATCCTTTAGTTTGCCTTTGATCAGTTCCAACTTACAACTCGATAAAAAGACCTATACAGGACTTTACATTTTTTAGACCATACTTTGATGACTTTTATACTTTGACTTTGACCCACCAAAATAAAACAAGGTAAGAAAATTTGTAACAAATTTCTTGACAATTTAATATATTATTTTGATTTTTAGGTTTATGTTACTTTTATGAAATATTGATTTTTCATTGCATATTTTTTCCAAATTATATATTTTTTAATGAAATTCTATTGTAATTTTCGGAATGGATAGTTATCGGGTTCTTATCGGATCGTATTCGAATCGAATACCGGATTGTATTTGATTCGGATCGGATTGAATTCGGATTCAAGCTTAACAAATTGGATATGGATACGAATTTGACACTTTTTTATTGGATTGGATACGAATTTTGCCTTAATGGGTCGGATAATTAACAGATTATCATGATAATGATCCGATCCGCACGAATTAACACCCCTAATCGGCATCTTAATTTTTTTATTTTAAAAAAATCCCTTGAGAGGGGCACCCTTATTAGTCAATTACAAATGTTTTACATGGTTGGGATAAATAATAATTATAGTAAAATATATAATATTTATTATTTAAAATTACTTATAAATCATAAATGAAGCAAGGATCGATCGTTTAATCCATTTAGTCATCTATTTGGATGTGGAAAAATTCGATAAGAGTAAAATGCTTAATTAGTTTATTTCATTAATTAAAATCCTAAATAATTACATTTAAAGAATGGTTATTTTTTACAAATACCTCACTTTTTTCAACAATAAGTTAATTAAAGTGCAAATATCTGTCAAAATTATTAATCTGTCATAAATTGGTAACAACATGACTTGGTGTTTTTTTTTTTTTTTTTTACTACGATTAATGAAAAATAAAAATAAAATAGATATTTGACTTAAAAAAGAGAGTAAAATTGCAAAAGTTAATAATTTAAATTTTTTAAAATTAATAAAAAGAGAAATCAAAATAAGTAAATAATAATTATTGTAAAAAAAAAAATAAAAAAAAAAACCACAAATGTATTCACAATTGACAAGGCTCATTCCAAACCCAAACGTGGAGGTGGAGATGAAATTACAAACCGACAATATACTTAATTTTATTAGAACAAGCAATTAATTTTATACAAAAAAAATATCAAATAACAAGCAATAATTGCAAACTACCGAGAGTAGGGGTGAAATTAAATTGAGTCGAATTAAGTAATATGTGCTCAAGTTTGACTCGTTTAGTATCGAGCCGGCGAGCTTCGAGCTTTTCTAATGAATAATTTGATGTTCACAAACTTTATTGAGCTTTAGTCGAGCCTACACGAACTTTATAAATTTATAATATTTATTAATATTTTAAAGAAAAAGTTATTTACTCCACAAGTAATATTTTATTCATGCTCAAATTCTAAATTTCTCATTACTACTAGAAAGATTTATCATTATTGTTACTTATAAATCATGAAATATGATTTATATTTTTTTTACTAATTTTAGCTAACAAGTCTTACTCACGAGTTCACAAGTCGAATACTATGATGTTCAAATTTGGTTCATTTGATAAATAAATTTTACTAAATGAGTTCAAATAAACTTTTCTCGAATCGAAATCCGAGTAACTAATAAATAGTTTGGTTCATTTACACTCTTAAGTGAGAGCAATATTCGTAATGGGCTATTTAAAAAATTAATTAAAAAACTAAATTAATAGAAGTAACTAATTTCTGTAAAAATAAAAAATTAATCACAAACCGTACTCAATTACATTCAAAAATGACGAAATTCACGCAAAATGAGTCATTTTTGGTAGTAATTCACATGATTTTATAGAGTATTTGTGATAGTTTACATCATTTTGACTAAACATTACATACATAGTAATAGTTATTTAAGATTTTTATATAATAAAATTGAAGTTGATATTATGTTTGGATGGTTGAAGAAATCAGTTTGTAGACAAAAACAAAATTGAAGTATGCATACAGCTAGACACAGACAGTATTGTTTCTTTCTTCTCCATCAATTTGAAAAAATGGTCGGGCAGGCCAAGTTGGGAAACACCACTGACCGTTTGCCCAACAACAATATCTTCACAATTAAATAAGCTCTCCTCTTCTGGAATATGCATTCTATAAATACGCCTCAAAACCCTAATTCCGAAAACCAAACCTCACAGCCTCCGCTTAGCTTTTTCCCGTCTCATTTTCTAGCTAATGTCATGTTTTCTTTATCGATGAGATTTGTTTTACCAAGCCATTTGTGCAAAAATCTTCCATCCGATTGGAAATACTAATATGAACAATGCGGCCATATTTTGCACATACTGACTGCTGTTAACGGCGCTTTTTTATGTGCCGTTAATTTGCTGTTTTCTGAGGAGCCGTTGAAATTATCCTACAACTTCTCCTTCGATTCTGCAGCATACATTTCACCTATCTGATTCCTTTTTATTGTTACTGTTTTATTACTATTAAAAGTGCGTTCGAGGTTTAATTGATGTTGGTTTTTTCCGTTTCATCGAATCTGATTTTTTATTTTTGGAAATCTTTTTAATTGTTGAGAAGGACATGATGATGGTCAGTCATACTCATATCAGGCCACCACATTTAGCAACTCAATTTTTACTTCTCTCTACTTTATACACAGATTCCAAAGATTTTTCAACTCATGACTTTCATTTAACCTTAATTGTTTTCTTTAATTTATTTTTTATTACATATTTATTCATACCAATCTTTTATGAAATTTAAGATTTTAACAATTTTCTATTTGAAATTTATAGTTAAAATTAAAAAAATATTGTTGTATAAACAAAAATAACTTTCTTTGGATTCTTGCTCTGATGATAAAAAAAATTATCATGTCTTGTACGGTGGGATGGATCTATCCCAATAACAGAAAAACCTGATTTGAATGATCCTGTATTAGCCATTGGGAGATATATTTCTCAAATTGGAATATAAAACTGGAAATAAAGAAATCAAAGTACAAATAGAAACATGTAGACAAAACTGATTTTCAATTTTGTATGAAAAACATATGGATATTATGCTTTGATATGGCATTTTATAATTATAAGTTATTAACAATATTATGTATTTATATTTTAATATGTAAATAAAATTAGAACAAGTGACAATAATTGATTGGATGGCCTATGAAAAACAAAGATTGAATGGTTAGGATAGTCCATCTTTTTTTTTTTAGAATCATAAAAAGCAATCATACCAAAATTTGTACTTCTTTCCTCTAAAATCAAAACTAACTTTTCTTAACACCATTCTTCTAATGATTCAAATTATGCCTTCAGCTCTTCAACCTCTCAAGATTATTCTGCATCCCAAATTTTATCCTGTATCTGAATTTTCACCAATTTCCAAATTCTCTATATCATCGAAATACTCTGCTATCATTAATTTGAGTTGTTGAGAAATTAAAAGGTTGGGTTGGAGTTGTGAGTTTGAGTGGTCTCATAGTTTCAGATGCAAGACATCCTAATATAAAAAGAAAATAATCTAAACTTAATATTGTTTTCCAAAAGTGAATTACGAAAAATATTGAAAGAAAGCCTTTCGGAGTTATCTGCAAAAATTAATTGGAAATCGAACATCCATTTTCAAAAGTGCAACATTTTATAATTTTTTAAATAAATAGAATAAAAAAATGACTTGCATATTAATATCTATGCAGCTTGGTAAGCAGGGCCGGCCCTGTGATTTTGGAGGCCCCGTGCGAACAAAAAAATGGTGCCCTAATTTTTTTTAGTTATAAATAAGAATATTAATAAAATATAATATTCAATATTATGTCAAAGCAAGTTCACTCAATATTTCTTGTGACATACTCGAGCGCATATAATATTTCAATAACTTAAATTTTAAAAAAAATCTTCCAACTTATGCAACGATAACGGGTATTGTCATATGTATGAAATTATTCAAACTTTTTAAATAAGTCAATATATCTAAAGCGGTATAATAAACATAGATTGCATGGTGTTTAGTTTATGAACCAACGGTTGAAAATTAAAAAAATTAAATTAAATTAACTAAATTCTTAAAAAAATCAAACAAAATAACATG
>JAPKLW010000789.1:30751-65255 GCA_026898455.1 Plectranthus barbatus
CTCTACCAAGATTGTGATATTATATATATAGGAAATATATTATTCTCTAATTATATTATTTTGTAGCAATGAGATTATTTCTTTTTATGTACTTTGTTTGTTAAATTGTGTTTCTATTGTTGTCGTATTTCATGCCATGTAATTTTATTTCAAGTACTTGTGTTGTTTTATGCAATGTAATTTTATTTCTTAGTAGTTATATTTTTTATGAATCTATGTCAATTTTATTTTAATAATCGCTTTATAAGTTATATATGTTTTAAATTAATTATTTTATTTTTATTAAAAAATTAAATAAATTTTTATAAAATAATTAGATATATATAGTGTGGTTGGGTGGTCATTGATAAACTTGACAAAATATTGTGGTTGGGTTGGAGTGATGTGGAAGTGAGAGAAACTAATAAAATATAATAAAGATTGAATGGTTGGTCCGGTTGCTGATAAACATAATCTTAGTGATCACAATCCAACCTAACTTTTTAATTAAAATATTAATTTCTCTCTCTTCGAATACAATATACTAAAAATTTAAAACATTTTAAGTTTATAATTATAGTAAATAAATTATCATGTGCTAAAAAATTATAATTAATTTCACAAATAATAAATTCAAATCTAATAAAGATTATAACAATTAATGTAAATTTATTTCTATTTTGTAACTTATTAACATTATAACAATATTTAATTCTATCTAAAGATATAATAATAATAAAAATAATGACATAGCCACGTGTAGATTTAAGGAGACATACAGCTTGAACTCGACTATTGTTATCAAGATAACAATATAAAGCTTTGTTACCCAAAAAAATGAAGGATCATCCAAAAATTTGAATCTTGTTGATGTTGAAATCAGAATTGGAATATTAAAAATACAGGTATAATTGCAATATTACGAAAAAAAAGAGTAAAGGGTTGTACTACAAATTAATGAAACTCAGAAAAATAAAAATTTTAGATGTGATTGACAAACAGAAGGAAAAAAAAAAATTCTCAAATTGTTCCTCAAGAGTTCACACTGAAGAAAGTAATTTTATGTGCCTAAATTCCAAGAATAATCAACTAAAGGAGTAACAGTATTACCGGAAAGACAAAGGTGTGGTGAAGTTCAACTCGCCTTGGTCTTTCTGGGAAGAGTTGGCGAGTGGAAATATCTCATGATGAAACTTGAGAGCGACCAGATACAGATGACCCCAAGAAACTGAAGAACGTTCAGAAGAGTACTCAACGAGCCATTTATGGCCAGGTTGTGAGGTGTAGTCTCAGCGCCTTTCACCGTGAAAGAGAGTGCTGTCACCAATTGTGCTGCCCTGTTCAGCTGGTGTAACCTGTAAACCTTCATCGAGGAAGGAAAACAACTTGCAATATGATGTGGTTTGGACAGAAGGTTCTTGAAAAATAGTAAAACTCATCACAACCGAATTCAATAACTAGCATTCAGTAGTTCAGAAAGTCCTCTCAAAACTCTACTTTATACTAAGCCACAGTAATTTAAGTTTGGTATTATAATGGTTTGCATCAATAAATATGAAAAATACTTGGAGGAAAAAAAAGTTTAATGTGGTTTACTTGGAAAATTATGGGAATGGCAGGCCATGAAGGTGAGCCGACATATCTTGCATACTGCTCAAATGCAAACTGAACAATGATGCCAACAAGGTAGGGAGCCAGTGTCGCAGAAGCAGCAGGGCCAGTCCAGGGCCAGACAAAACCCATTGTCACTGTTGGGATTATAAGACTAAGAACCAATACAGCAACAGAAGAGATCCGGTCTACAAGACTTTGGCTTGTTTCTGCATATGTTGGTTCCTTAGTTTTCCTCAGACTGTGAATCAGGAAAAGGAAAACAGCAGCTCCACAGTAGAAAATGGCCTCCGTAAAGAATAAAATTAGAAAGTCTGCAAATGAGATATTGATTAGATACTCCATAGAAATCACTATGAACTCAAACCCCAAAAAGTACTTCACCGTAAGCTATATGTAAAAAAGTAGACGTTGATTTGTATCAAGAATCTGCAAAGTGTCTATTTAAAATTAGCTATAATGCATTTATTGAGCAAGCAACTGGTTCAACTCAGATAGCATTTAGACATGTTTATGAGTGTGTGGCACTACTATTTCCTGCCTCTGATGAGCTGCATTTAGGTTTGGAACTCAATAGCAGACAATTCAAGTAGTGAAACCTGTTAATAAAAGGAAGAAAGAGATGTATAACAAGAAACATGCATAAGTAGTTGCTCAGCTAAAATAAATTTTACCTACCAGTCAATAAAGAATCCTCAAATATTGAAGATAGTATCCTGCGTAGGTAAAGTGAAGGGAAGATGAATGATGCAACGAGGACAGAGGGACCAACAAGCCACAAGATATTATTTTGATCTTTCACAGGAACAGAAACAATAACTTCATCTTCTCTTCTCTGCACAAGTCCATAAAATGAAATAAATCCTGGTTTTCCCACAGCTCTTTCAATATGATCATATGAAATATTTGAAGAGCCGCTATCTTCGGGAGAAGAGCCTTGTTCTTCCTGCTCAAAGTCATCTCCTTCAAGATCACTGACTGATTGTTGATCTTCAAAAGCAGCAACGAGATTGTACCTCTTTGACAAGGTTTGTTTTAGAGTTAGCTTTCCATGCACGAACTGACATGGCATAACAACTAGCAAATAAGAAGAGAAAAAAAAAATAAAATCAGGGTTATAGAGCCTCTATGATCCAAGGAACACCGTCAGACATGAATGTTAAACAAACACAAAAACAGCAAATCATGCTTCCAACGGAACTCATTGATATTCCTTCTGATGTACCAGATTATTCAACCCAATTCAGTTTTATAGAAAGTAAATTACTGCATTGATGCTACCCAAAAGATGGAGAAGTTCCTATATTGATAACAACTTACATGATTGAAGTATACGAATCTACCTTTAATAATGCTTAAACTTTCTACATCAAAAGGCTGCCTCCAAAACAGTCCTTGCCTTGAGCTCAGCTGAAACCAACATAAATCAATCAGAATATGCAGACAGTTCAAGCAGGAGGGCTCACAAAATGGTGAATTGGAAACCTTATGGAGTAATTAATAGAGCGACAAACAAAGGAGGAGGATGAACAGCTCATCTGAAACCAGCAGGTAATTATCTACAATCAAAGGAATGGTTTTACTCTTCTAAATCATATTTTGATAGGATAGTCCTCCTCAAAAGTCAAATTAACGCAACTCCAAGTAAAACAGTCCAAACATGAACATGTCGCTGATTTTAAAACTCCGATAAAAATTGCAGAAAACCTACAGCTCTAGTTCCAAAACAATCCACAAAAGCACGCGACATACCTTCAGCTGCTTCCCGTTTCTTTTAGAAGGTGAAGAAAGATAGGCGGAAACACAGGAGGACGAGGAATTAATTTTGAACGCCATTCCTTTTCAGTTAGAAACAAAAACAATGGTATTTACCGCCACTGCTACTCCTCCTCAAAAACTAAAAAAAGCGCAACTTTCTGATAAATTAGTGAAATCCCTTTTCCTTCCCAACTGAAACCGGGTTACCCATTTGAGAGTGTGAGTATTCGAAGAATTTAAGGAGATGTTTTCGGTAGGCACCAAAAACGTTTGCTTTTGTTAATTTGTTCTTTCTGGGATTTTTATTTTGTCATTTTTTTTCTACATTGTTTCTGAGTTCCTTGTTTTATTTTGTCGTGTTTGCTCACATTTTTTTTTAACTTTTAAGGTCATATACAAATTTATTCTTCATTTTCTAAATTTCATTTATTTATTTTGTTTGATGACCCCTAAATTTAATTGTGAGACATTTTGATCCAAATTTAATTTATATAGGCTCTCTGCATTCAAAATGCACGTATTCCATTCAAAATTCTCATTTCAATGGATATTCCAACAAAAAAGAAGTGTACATTCCAACCGGAACTAATTTTACACTAAATACTTTCAGTTCATAATACAAGTGTCTATATAAGACTAGCACAACGTACGTGTCTTATGTAGGACTGTATCAAACAAAATTTTTTAAATTATTTATACAATCTATCTCAAACAAAACATGTGGAGTACAATTTTTTATACAACCTATCTCAAACAAAACATGTAGTACATCAAAAATACTTACCTACCCACATGAACACTTTGTTAATATGCTCACGGACTAATATGGCAATGTAACATTCACTTCTAATTTATACTCACATCAACTGTTAACACATAACACATGCTTAGGATAGGCAGGTAAGCATTTCTGCGTAGTTCATTGATAATCCAATTTAAAACCCTGAGTTCCACTTGCAAATAGCAGAAACTAAAGTTATGAACAAATCTATCTCTACTAAACAAGCACAAAATTGATATAATTTGGGGACATCATCACATGCAACAGCTAACACTATCACAGATTGAGGAGCTAAGCTGAAATCCCAAGTTACAACAGTAAAACTTATTCTAGACCAATCTATCAAGACATGAAAAAAGAATTGAAGAATGGGATATGCCAATAATTACCGATAGAAAACAAAAGTACATCCAAAATAGAGTAAGCTCAACAAATGTGTTGAAGCAGAAAACATTACTATCAGCCAGATCGATTGATATCGCAACAAAACAACCGAACCAATAATGGACCACACCGGCAAGAAATGGAAATGCACAAGTGCAAATATTGACCTGCCTGATGTCTCCAGTTGATCGAGGGAAGAACCCCAATTCAAAAGGGGGCTCTCAACGGAGGCGCCTCCATGGATATTTCACCATAGAAAACTAAACAATGATAAAAAAAAATCTCATGCCATTTCAGCAGCTCTTTCTATATTAGATTGGCCCGCTTCAAAAACCTGATCATTCTGCAGTAGTGGGGCCATATAGATTCAACATAATCCAAATATTTCTCCACCAACCACCCTTGGAAATCCTTCAATTTCCTACCGGCTAGATCCTTGTAGTCCATGTTTTTAATATCTACCAGAGGTTGCCAGAGATATTTGTGCATGGTTTCTTTAAGCTTACCACGGAAAAGGTACTCGTGTACCAGCATGTAGCAGGAAGGCAGATTCTTGACCACTATGACAGTTTGCTTGAAGCTGAAAACATAGAGGCTCCATATTCCCCGCAACATCTTAACATAGAGAGCCATGACTAGTGGTCCAAGAATCCATAGAGGTGTTAATTCTTTAGATACTTCTGATCCATAAAAAAGGTTAACCACCAGGAATAGTGGTGTGCTGCAAACAACACAGAGCAAGTCATCAACAATGTGCAGAGAGAGAGAGAGAGAGCACAACACAGAGAGACCAGCCCCTGTACTTACAACATTAGCAGGGGTATCTTTATTGTTGGATCCAAACCCAAAAAGTAGCACCAAGCAGCCTTAAAAACTTCACGTCTTTCATTCTTTTGCAAAGCATCTTGCTCTTCCTTTGATGTTTCTTTGGAAGGTTCTTCAAGAGCACCCTCCACAGATTGTGTTCCTAGTGGGGTACGCAGCAACATCAACCAGTTCTTAAATAGATTCTGTATAGCCAAAGACCTGGTTGTTGTCTCATCTTCTGCCGTATAAGGGGCAGGCACAACATTCGGTACCTTTGTAGAATCAACAATGGATTCTTCACTCTCATTTTGTAAATAAGAAACTTTTATAGGATTCTTTAGGGACTTCGAGCCATTAGCTCTGCCACCCAAATCATCATGTCGACTGCCACCTTTGAAAGCCGATATTTTAAATTTTTTTGACTTCGTTCCAAGAACCAAAGAAGCTCGCCCACTGGGTAAAAAACATATAAAATGATCAAGCATTGAATTTCACATAAACATATTTACAATATCATTAAATCATAAAATGTATAGCTCCAAAATGCCGAATTGTTGAAAGTTCAGTAAGATATGCTTATAGTAAATGGTGCCAGAAAACACAAACACTCAATTTTCATACTTCTAGATAACGACAAATTATGAGACCATATTAACATGATAGCAAAAATCAAAGAGAATATCAAGGCGTGACAAAGTGGTCTTTTGAGATTTATTAAACTGGTCATAGTATTTTCTCAAGAATGATGTTTTGAGATCAGTAATGTAAATCAACTTCCGCATCCCGAGTTTAATCTACCTACAAAGGCCCTCACTGTCCTCGCAAAACCATAGGATACATTCGAAATGGAAATCACGGCCCATAAAGATGCAATTTAGTATGCAATTTTCCAATTATATCAAAAATTGAAGTATGTCTCACCTCGAACATGATCTGCATTTTAAAGAGACTAGTCTATCTTTTCTCTCAACTGCCTGAACTGGGGCCAAGGGCAGAAAGTGTTTTGGTCGGCTCCCTCTGCCCTGTGCTGAAGGTACAGAGGGGAAACTGCTACAGGAACCCTGATTAAAATCACCCGAAGAAGTAATGGGGAGTAAAAGGATATCAAAGAATGAAGTTTCATAACGTTAAGGACAGATGAATATGAAGATGATAAACACCACTTGAATCAGAGCACATCATCATCAATGACAATGCCTGATCTTTCTGAAGACCAAAACAAACATAACTTCAAATATAAAATATAGTAACTTAAAAAAAATGTTGATGCGTCCACACCTTGATATGGCACTCTTATCTGATAAAAACAAGGTACACTACTAGACAACTTGTAGACTAAAAGTAAAAAGGGGAGGGAAAGTAAGAAACAGCTTATATCATGACAATGACTTGATGATCCATGACAAGAAGTGCTACTTAGTAGTTAGTAATCACATCCTTTCTGGGTAATATAAAGAGTACGGAACATACAGGTTTCTCCAAGTTGAGTACTGAGATCTCTCCCAAAAATTGTCTAGACAAAATAAGATGTTCCACAAACTATTGCAGAATAATCATACAGTGAACAACTGACAAAAAGCTGAGATGGAAATCCCCACAGAGAACAGCATAAATATCTTTTGAGATGAGACACTGACAAATTTAATGCAGCTAGGTAGTACAATGATGAAAATTAAGGAACTAACTGCTGAAACCTGAAAGTGAGGGATAAAATACTAAACCATATCATGAACCTGATGACTAGTAATAGAGGCTTCCCCAAGGTTAAGCTGAAAATGTGGCAGGCAAATGCAAGTACTCTTGTCATGTTTGAAAATCACTCAAAACCAAGACCTATAATGCCACTTAACATAAATATACTTAGGCTGAGCTTCAATCTAATTACATGAATAATATTTGTAAGCGAAGCAATTGCTTGTTTCAAATAATTAATGCATCCGAGAGTCGATCAACTTCTAAATTAAAATTCATCTCCAAGAACACTGTCTGATGACTACACCGATATTTAAGCCCAATTCTTCTATCAATATAACTCCGAACATACCTTTATCTGCAGATGAACTGTTGCTAATGCCATCATTTACGCCACGATAAAACAAGAACTTCCCAATAAATCCATATTCGCACAAACAACAGCACGCCCTGACCATAAAATAAAAAATAAATAAATACATTTTTGCTCGTTTATTATATGTTACTAACCAATCCACGCAGACTTAACACATAATCTAAACACTACAAATCCTCTCCTCCCTCCGAAAGAAGCGGTTTCCTCGATAAGTAAGAAATTTGAATTTGGAAAACAATCTTGCACAAATTCCCAAAAGTAACGCCAAGAGATCATCATTAAAAGAACATTCCCAAGTTCTGATTGTCACACATTCAAACCAAAAAAAAAAAAAAAAAGCTAAAAGGTTCTTCATTGTAGATTACTTGATACATACATAATAAATGAATAATTACACAAACACGGAGAGAGATACGAGAGGGGATAAGAGAGAGATTACGATGAACTCTGAGGCGGTCAGGTGAATTAGATAACTTGCATTCGAAGTAAAAAAAAAAAAAGAGAGAGAAAGAGAGAGCTTTTCTGCGGAAGAGGTTTATCTTTGAGATAGAATCTGCCGAAAGGGGAGAGATTTGGATAGACTACAGAGTCAATAGAAAGGGCAAGGTCAAATTGGTGAAATTAGGGTTCTTCGAGCCCCTTCTTTTCTTCTAATTTATTTATGATCAAATTAGAGAGACAGAATTTATACATAATAATTTAGTTTATTTTAGAAAAAATTAGTTGTTCACGAGGAAGCATATGAGCCTCGAGAATTCTACATAATATTTTTTATATAGTAAAAAATAAAGAAAATTATTTTTTAGTTGATAATAATATATTCAAAATATTTTTAAGGCTAGTAATAATATCTTGTCTTATAGACTGAAAAATAAAATTAAAAATGAGTCTCAATTCTCCATTCTTTACTAAGAAAAAAGAATATCACTAAAATATATATAACTCCTTATAAAAATTTTGATATATTATTTAACAGGAGAATAGAGAAAAATAAGATATTATCGACAAATAAATTATATTTTCAAATTACATCAATATTCCTATATCCATGTTATATATGTGTACGGTTATGTGTGATTTTCATCGTTCGAGATTCAAAGAATTTGTTGATTGCGATCACTAGGATCGCCATTGAAAAATAATACTACCTCTATTATAATTATTTGGTCAGATTATTTTTTTATGCCTCATTTATATGATTTTATTTCCAATTTATTTTTTTATGTTATAAATCTACTCTTAAACAACCTACTAAATAAAACATAATAGGGTCTATTACTAATAGCTACTAACTAAGGGTAATTAAGAAAGTTTGTTCATATATGTAGTATTCATAAGGAAAACTAGTAAAAATATTTTAAATTATTGAGGTTTAGGGGATTTTATCCCATTTTTTTTAAGTTAGAGAAATATATCCCAAACTATTAAAATTTAGGGGATTTTATACCATCTTTTAAAGTTAGGAAAATATATCTCAACTTTAATTTCATCAAGGAAATATATCCTCGGTAAAAATTATTGTTAAAATCATGCTGACTCTTGCCATGTGTTGAATGAATTGTAAATTCTTATTTATTCTTATTTTTTAACTAATGTTTTGTCCATTTAAGATTTAAAAAAATAAGAATTAAATATCCTTTAACACGTGTCGCATAACGCAAGAATCAGTACGATTTTAACATTATTATTGATATAGGATATATTTCCGTAACATTAAAAAGATGGGATAAAATCCCTTAAATCTTAATAGTTTGGGATATATTTCCCTAACTTTAAAAAGATGTGATAAAATTCCCTAAATCTCAATAGTTTGGGATATTTTAACTAGTTTACCCTATTCATAAATAACTTGTGACTTTTTTTTAGGAAAATAAATAACTTGTGACTTAGTGCAAGATAAAACTGGATTAAATAATTAAGAAGGAGGGAGTATTGATTAAATAAAGAGCTACAATCAATTTAAGACAGAAAAAATATGTGCATAAGAAGTAAACCGAGTTTAGGCCCAAGCCTTGCAGCGTCAGGGACATATCCCAGGGAGGAACAACCGAAACAGAGGTTCACCGACAAGTTGACCAGCCTAACAGTGAACCTACAAACAACACAGGGGCATACCCCATAAAAGATCTAAGCGTGCCTAACAAGACCAAAATGGGAGCCGATGAGCAAGTCAAGACACCTAAACAAGATACAAACAATCATAAACAAACTCAGTGGTTATCCTAGGTCCGAAAAAAATGCATAATCCCAACTAGGTTGGCACCATACCCTCCTTCATCATTCCCAAGACAAAGTAGTTTAGCCAAAGTAACGAGGTTAGCCTCACCACACCACTCTTACGAAAACAAGTCCAAAATCAAAAAGGACAAACAAAAATAAGAGCTACAAAGTGTTATAATCAAAATGAGAGACTACTTATTCAGTCGGGAACACGGAGTAGAGAATACGAAACACATCCTCTTTGATACCCTTAACCATTGTCGCAATATCAAACGGGGCAACCTGAAACACTTTTTTATTCTTGCATGCCAAATAATATGGTTCACTGTAATGGCCAAAGCAAGGAGACGAGCTCTCTTCATGACTCTAGATCTACATCTTTCTTGGAGGCACGATAGTATATAAATTATGTCATATCGTAACCGTACTGAAACTTTGGTATACCAAACTAAGGTATATCGAAAACTTCGGTACAATAATATTATCACATTCCGTAAAATTCAGTATGGTAGAAAAAGTCTGGTATATCATCCGAACATTTTTATGAGATATAAAAAGTATTTTGACAAATGAAAATTATATTTTTATAAATAATAAAATTTTAATTTGATAATATTAACCAAGTGAATAAATAAAATAAAATCAAACGATAAATTTTTGGTGTTGGTCGCAAGAATTTTGGACATGACAAATTTCAATCTAAACTTGGGGTGTTTATGGTAGGGGTGTACACGGTCCGGTTTGGCCGGTTTGAAGGTTGAAGTATGGACCAAACCAAATAATACGGTTTGAAAAATTCTCAAACCAAATCGGCCAGATTAATTTTTCAAACCAAACCAAATAAAACGGTTTGGTTCGGCCGGTTTAACGGTTTGGAATGACTTTAATGAGCAAAGTTAATACATAAAAAAATTATTTTTAGCAATAATTTATTAGAGAAATTAAAATAAATAAATAATGATTCTCATCGATAAAGTACAAGACAATCATAGTATAAACAAATAATTTATGACATCAAAATATAATAGTTCATATCTCATTCTAAAAATAATAGTTCATAAAAGGTCACATTATTACTATGCAAAAATGGTGAAGCCAACCGACGCTTGAATTAAAATTGTGAGATTATAGTATTGGATAGTTTAGGGTTTATTTTAAATTTCAATAAATAAATAAATAAAAATATAGGAGAAAAAAATCTATGATTTTGCACATTATAGGATTTATACTTATTCCGAGAAGATAATAAGGGTAAAAGGAGAGACGTTTACAAATAAATAAAAATATTTTTGTAAATAAAAATGTAGGAGAAAAAAATTATAAAAATGTTTTTGTAAATAAAATTGTAGGAGAAAAAAAATTATATGATGCTACATATAAGATTTGAATTTGTACCTTTTAAAATTCAAAATATAGCTTGAACCACTACACTAAATTTACTTCATTAATATTTTTAGTACAATATATAATTTAAATATTTATTAAAACTATAAACGGTCCGGTCCGGTCCAAACGGCCGGTTTCTGTACTCAAACCATGGACCAAACCAAATAATACGGTTTGAAATTTACGGCCCGGCCGACCGAATAATTCACTTGCCAAACCGGCCAAATCATTTCGGTTCGGCCGGTTTGGCCGGTTTGAACCAAACCATGTACACCCCTAGTTTATGGTTTGCCGAATTCGGTTAAACGTGCCAAAATTCGAATTATATTTTTGTAGGCAAAGTCTTCTCATTATTTTTATTGTGAGACGAATTTAATGAAATGATGTATTTTTTTTTATTGTAAATGATGTTTCACCATTTTTATTGTGATATGAGTTTAATGAAATGATGTATTTTTTTGTTGCAAATAATGTAATTTTTAAAAATGAAATGATGTATTTAACTTATTGAAATGATGTATTAAGGTCCGTCTTATAATAAAAATAATAGTGAGACGGTCTCTGAGGTGACCAACTCATTTTTGTATTTTATCATAAATTTCATTAGCAGGTGTTTCTTTAATCCAACGGCCCATGAATACCGAATGCAACCGGGTCGGATCCTTGCAATTAGGGTTTCATTTCACCGTATAAATTCGTAGGAGACCCTGCAATTCTGTTACTGTTGAAAACGGAAGAGATTTGTTGGTAGCTTCATAGCAGCAGCAGAGAGACTCGTACCACAAACATGAGGGCGAAGGTATGAATCCTTTTTTTTTTTTTTTTCTGATACGTATTTCACATCTGAATCGAGCACGTTAGACTCCATTCAAATGCGATTTTGTTTACTTTTCATGCTCGAACAATTTGTAGTCTTCGGCGGTTTTTATTTATTTCACTGCCTATTGGTGTATTTACATGAATGAGATTCTCAGAATTATCTGCTGTTTGCTGTGTTACAAAAGTCCTTTTTCGGAACCAAGATGTATTCAGAATCTGTTGATGCTTGGGATTGGAAGAATTGTGGAAATTACTATATGTTTAATAGCGTCGAAAAAGATCTGAGTCGGAATAGGAATTGTAAACTGCAAATACTCATTATATAGTGTAGACGGTAGTATTGAAACCAATATATGAATGTATTGAATTCTTAGCACGATCTTGCTTGGTGTTTGTTTGCTGTTCTTAGTCTGGATAATTTGCATTTGCAGTGGAAGAAGAAGAGAATGAGGAGGTTGAAGAGGAAGCGCCGAAAGATGAGACAACGATCCAAGTAGATTGAAGGAGGGTGGGAATGCTTGTTTTTTTTTGCAGAATTGCTTTGTTGTGTAAAATTGGCTGCTCCTCTGTATCTCCTCTATTTAGGGTAATAGTCGGTTTTCCTAAGCTATCCAATACATTAGACCCTTTCAATGGTATTTTGTTCAATCTATGTGTTGTTCTTTCAAACCATTGCTTTATTTCTAGGACTGTTTTGATGCTTTATTTTACTTGAATTTAGAAATGAAGCACTACCATCATGTCTTTGACTCTATAAAAGTTAGTTTTTTTTTAGGTAATATAAAAGTTAGTTGAGTTTGTTTAGTGAAGCTCCTTTATTTTATTTTTGAGTTTGTGAGCAAACTCTTTAGTTAAATTTAATATAAAATATAAATTCAATATTTTCATAATTAAAGTAACAAAATAAAAGTTTGTTGAGTTTGTTTATTGAAGCTCTTTATTTTGTTTTTGAGTTTGCGAGCAAAAAATTTTAGTTAAATTTGGTATGAAATATAAAATTAATATTTTCATAATTAAGAGTAACAAAATAAATTTTTGTAGATATAAAAAAAGTTTGTCTCTGTATATAAATATGAATACATAATTTTTTCTTTTAAAAAATAATGATTATGTCAAGTGTAATTCAAATTTAGAAATTTTATCTAGGTTTATCAGCATTCATCCAACTACTAATATTTAACTAATTTTTCTCTCTTTCACATCATCAATTATCCAATCCAACCATAACAATTTAACAAAATTTATCAATGATCAACCGACCACCACTATAAAAAATTATTTTGTTTAATTATATTTTTTAAAATAAAAATACTACTTGAAAATGAATTAATAAAAATTACTCCCTCCGTCCGGGCTTAATTGTCCTAGTTGACCGAACACAATGATCAAGGAATGTGAGTATAAAATAAGTTGAATTGAATTAATATTTTATTTTTGAGTGTGAAAAAGTTACATTTTCTAGTAATGGGACAATTGAGTTGAGACAGACGAAAAAGGAAAGTGGGACAATTAAGTTAGGACAGATGAAGTATTATATGACATAGATTACATAAAAACATACAACTAGTTTAAATAAAATTAGATTAGGTATTAATGAATGAGAAAAATTTTTGAATAGCCAATTTGATTAAAACACCTTTCAAATTTAGCCACTTTTATGTACATATTTCAAATATAGCCAAAAGTACATTTCTCAGGTGTTTGTAAGAATTTTTTCAGGTGAATTTGAATTTGAGTTGTGGAAAAATGTGAAAAATAAAAAATAAATAAGCAAATAGAGAGTGACCGATTGTGATGTGCTATTTTATTAAAAAAATAAAAAAAAATTCTGAGTGCTACCGAGTGAGACTGAGTGAGACCGAGTGCTATTTTAAAAATAAATTGAAAAAACTATGTCTAAATAATTCTAAAATTTACAAGTGCGACCGAAAATAAATTTAAATTCATTGAAAATTTTTTGTGCAACCCAATTTGATTTTTATATCAAAATTTATTCACAATCATGCACATTTCTATATTAAATTAGTTAAAAATTGAATTTAACTACTAGATTTGACATATGTAAAAAATTTGGCTTTCAAATTAATTTTAAACTGATTCCAATGCAAAAATTTGTTCTTTTGGCTAAAATTGTGATAAGTTTATAAGAGTGGCTAAAATTGTAATGTGTTTTATAAAAATGGCTATTCTAAATAAATAAGACTTAATGAAATTATAATTTAGTGTATATGTGTATATTTCAATTAATCTGTATACATATATCAAAATTGGTCTCTATTTGTAGATATTTAATATTATGAATTTTGGTATACTTATTGTTGGGGCCAGGCCCACGAGGCCCCAGACCCGATAAGTACATCGGCCCAGGTAATAACTCGACCCAGGTAGCAAGTCAACCAAGAGTAACAAAAGAACAGAAATCGCCTAAGTCAAGAGCTCCATACCGAGGCTCTCCGCGCCTCGGTACCAAGCACGTGAAAGGGTCGATGTCGAGGCTCCTCAGAGAAAAAAACCCTAGAAGTCCAGCGGCGCGCAACCGTTACAAGCCCTAATCGATCCCGAAAAACCCGGAGCTACCCTGAGAATTGCGACGAACCGCGGGTCGTTGGCGCCTAGGGTTTGGTCACATGCCTCCATCCCTATCCTGTCTATAAATAGGGATGGGTAACTCATTTTTTTGTACCTATTTCTCATACGTAAAACTACGTTGTAATTCTGCCAATTTCCATACAGATTTAGTCATACATTTACACTCATTACATCGTCTTCGCGTGGATTTATTGCATTTACGTTATTTATCTCCTGCTTTCTTTGTTGTTATTTGTTGCTTTTGATAAAGTTCTAAGGGCTCCTATTCCTTGAAAATTCGAACCTCAACACTTATTATTTATTTTTATTTTATTATATAAAAGATAAATCAATTTTAATGTTATATATATAAAGAATTTGTAAATCAATACAATAACAACAAGTGTCACTATCTTATTAATTTATCAATAAACAAATAAGAAAAAATTCTGGTAGGGTCCAAGGACCTTTGAAATTGAAGTGGTTGGAGGCCGACAAAAAGAAGTTGAATTGGAATTTTTTTTTTCTACTTTATCCTACGTGTCAGGCGACCATAATCATTTGTGGTCGCTGTTAAACTCAGTCCAATGAATAGGGGTGAAGTAGGTTAGGCTACCCGATAGGGGCCTACGACCCGGCCTACCTAAGGCCTTATTAGGCCTGGCCTATTCAATAAAAAAGCTAGGCTTGGGCTTGTTTAAAAGCCTATATAGTTAAATAGGCTCAGACTTCGAATCAGTCCTTCCAAGCCTAACAGGTCCGTCTACTTAAATAAAATATTGTATAATTATTAAATATATTTATTATTTAATATTAAATACTAAATTGAAATTTTAATATTTGTACAAGTAATTGATATTCAATGCAAAACAATATTATTTCACACTAAATTTAGTATATATTTTTTTATTTATTTCTTCAAATAATATTTCATAATTCGAATAAATAGACTCTTTTGCTAGACGTTCATATCATTTTAATATGTTATATACAAACATGTTATTTTGGTTATTATGACAGAATTATTTTTAATTCATAAAAATATTGAATAGATAATATTTATATAAATTAAGTAAAAATAAACAATCAAGAATTTCAATTTATAAAATTAAAAAGATATTTATAATTTAAAAGTAGAATATATTTTAAATTGCTAAAAAGGCTTAAATAGACCTTTAATAGGCTAAAAGCCTGACCTGTGTTACTAAAAAGGTCAGGCCTAAGCCTTTATAAAAGTCTTTGACAATTAATAGGTCAAGCTTAGGCCTATTGAATTTTTCGCAGGCTTAGGCCTACCGTAGTAAAGCCTAACCTGGTCTGATCTATTTCCACCCCTACTAATGAAGTTCGTGAATTCAACCAGTCAAATCTAAACAAGATCCTGCTTAATACAGGCTCCTAATCAAGGTATAGAGCAACAATATGGAAAATTTAATCCCCTTCACAAATGAATTTAGGGTTTTTTATAATGTGCCTATGATTAAGGAGTTTTCCGATCAGGGTTGGTCATTACGACACGTAAGGTGCGTTTTGCTTTAGACCATCTTTAACAACAACCCAATACAGCCCAACTTATTAATAAAATATTAATTTCTCTCTCCTACACCTACACAACTTACAACCTAATTTATTTTATACTCACACCAATGACATTCACACAACCCAACTTATTAATAAAATACTAATTCTTTTCCCTCCACCTACACAACCCACAACCCAATTTATTTTAATAAAATCTTCAAAATATATGAATATTAAGTTTAATTTATAGAGGAAAAAAATTATGAATGTTTATATAATTTTTATTTTTATTTTATAAATATTTAAAAACAATATTACCAATATATCTTATTATAAAAAAAATTGAACATTCGACCAAATACTGCCAAATGGCAGCATTTGATTGAAAACTTATTAGGTTGAGCAGACAATTCAGTGACAATCTCTAGTACACACTTTATTTTTTAAAAAAATTTTAATTCAAATTTATTTGTCTTTTAGTTATGACATTTGTTGCAATGTCATTACTAAATCTAGTCTAAGATGATAATAGGTTGTCTTTGCATCACTAGGCGCTTTGACGAGGCATCGGACAAATAGCTTTTGATGATGCTTAAATGCAGTTAATAAGTTGATCAGGACATTAATTTACATACTTTTGTAGTTCTATATTTTCTTAAGAAACATACTATTGGTAATTAATCTTTGTGTCAAAAGTAAAAAGTTTAGGAATTGATCACTTTTACTTACTAAATAAACATTCTATGTTTTTTATTTAAGAAGAAAAATACTATAGTATGTGTCATCAATTCATCATCATTGTGCAAATATTTTGGGAGTTTTATAGAAAAAAGTAATATCTTTTTCATGAACAACGTGTGATTAAGATTAGGGGTGAACAAAATCGAATCGAAAATCGCAAATCAAATCGAACCGTTGGGTTTTAAGCGGTTTGAAAACATATGCGGTTTAAGTTTGGGTTGAATTTTAGAAAATTTTCAGGTTATCGGTTTGGTGCGGTTTTTACCGAACCGAAATTTATATATATATATATTCTATATCTATATTTACATAAAATATAAGGTTTATTTTCTACAAATTATAAAATATAAATGTCAAAACCAAATCCTATTATGTTACCCTAACCGTAATCACACGTTCACAGTTTCACGTTGATCCTCTCCTCGACGATATGAATTTTGATTGAATCATGTTTAATATTTTTATTTGCTTAACTTATGATTATGTATTAGATTTGTGGATTGTGATTTTTTTTTACTACATTTGTGGATTGTGATTTTTTTATTGCATTATATTGTGTTAATTTAGCAACTTTATGAAAACAATGCTGAGAATTTTCGGTTAAAACCGAAACCGATTATTCAATTTGGTTTGGTTACGGTTCAGTTTCAATATTTTCATTCTGGCGGTTTGGGTTGATTTTTTTAAATTTATGGGTTCGCGATTTTGTGGGTTCAGTGCAGTTTTCAACCCGAACCGCCCGTTGCTTACCCCTAATTAAGATCCTCTCACAGTACCTGTATTATGCAGGTTTCAACCACATATTTTTTTTTGGAAAAAGGTTTAATAATATCTTAAATTATGTACATTATTTCAAATCTAATCCAAAGTACCCAAATGTTTAAATAAATATCCAAAATGATTCAAATATACACAAATCTATCCCCAACTAATTTTGATCAATAAAAGAGATAACTGTGTTGCTGGAATTTCATATCAGCTAATTAATGTCACGTGTAAATGTCATGTGTCAAATACAAATTTTTTGAAAAAAAAAATTTTAATTTAAAATTAAAAAAATCTTAAAACCCCAAAAAGCATAAAACCTTATTGGTAAACCTAAAAAAAAAAATCCAAACCCAAAAATCATAAAACCTTTATGCATATATAGGAAAAACAATCTTATTTGACACGTGGCATTTACTCATAATATTAATTTGCTGATATAGAATTTTGGCTATACAGTCAATTTTTCATTGACCGGAAAAATAGTTAAGTAGTTTGTGTAGTTATTTAAGCATTTAGATAATTTGAGTTAGATTTTAAAAAATGACATAGTTTGAAATATAATTGAGTTTTTTCCCTATTTTTGTTTACGTTATGTCACTTAATTTGTTTTTTATTCATTGTGAGCAACAATAGTGAATGCTGAATTTTTTTTTTATAACAATAGTGAATGCTGAATTTTTTGATACAACAGAAAATCTCAATCCAAACAATGTCATGATTTCTAATGAATTGCTACTTTTATATTTCTGTATCTATATACTATCATGCAAATGAATTACCATTAAAATTAGGGAAGGTCTTGGGTTAGGCAGACCGATTTAGGCGAGTTTTATCCATTAACCCAAGCGCAAACCCATATAATATACCCTAATTGGGAATTAATAAACCCTATTTGGGATGGATCAACCCATTTGGGTAGGATAAAACCCGCATAAATTGTTTATTATTCTATATTCCCAGTATATCTGAATATGTGAGTTCAAATAAATATTAATTATAAAAAAAAATATTCTATGAAATTAACTACAAATTACTACATCCTTCACTATTTCACAAAATTTATAACAATAAACGTTATATACTTTTTTATATAAATAGAATACATTAATTAAATCTTATCGCATTCCAAAAAATGGGACAAAAAATACAAGGAAAGAAGATGAATCTTCGGCCAAAAAAGTAATCTTTTATAAACAAAATATTGGAGTCGATGACAGTGAATTAAATTTTTTTTAATGAAGAGTATTTTTCAATATTAAGGGGACATAAAAGTCTAAAGCTGAGAACTTTTAAATACAAAATATTTTAAATATTCAGATCTACACACTATTGAATCATAACCGTAAGTTCCAGAGATATGAACTTGCAAACATTCAGCTAACAAATGCATTCATTAATTATAAACGAGTGATGATAAAGATTAGCACATGCAAAAATTTAAAATAAAATAAAATTGACAACACTACAGCAATCTAGAAAAGAGGAATATTCTGAGAAAAATTAATATATTTGCACATGCAACAAATTATGTTAATATTAGTATTTGAAAACAATCTAGTCAAAATACTTGGAAAAATGGTAAAAAAGAAGTTAGCAATGTTTAAGAACAGTATATTTCCAAATAATTTGGAACAGACAAAACCTTTGGTGCAAATATAGCAAGATGATATCAAATGTGTTCCTGCATCGGGAGATATCAATGGCATGGGTCTTTTTATGAACATTTCAGATCAGATATGATACAATGATCTTATAATAAAGACTCCAATTGGTTTTATACAAGGTACAAAAGATGGAATGCTTGAAGGGATTTCACATTTAAAGGGTTTTTTATCTTATTTATTGCTAACTTAGAGATACTTTTTGCCAAAGCCATTGATGAGATGATGATGGATAATAAAGTAAGACCAATATCTGGTAAGATTATGCGCAGCAACTTAAAGAAATGAAGCCCTATCTTCTTGATGGGAAGGTTACAGTGAAGTAGATAGAGAAGCTGAAGAGATAAAATTTGTTAGCCACAAGTTGTTAACTAGGGCACAAGTGGGTAAAGAGCCCTCACTTTATATTGGGCATATTGGGATGGAATTTAATTTAGTGCATTATAATTTATAGAAATTGTTAGCTACAAATCCTTTACTACAATTTCTGGCAAAATGCTAAGTATCAAGTAAATGCCACTTCTCTCACAGAGTGAAGTGAGGCACAAAGCAATGGATATATTCAAACATCAAATTCAAGCAAGGCCTAATGCATATCAATCTTACCTGTTAATCGCATCAAGAAAAAGACCCTATCAAAAAACAAAACATACTGCCGATGATCAGATCAATAAAAACCCCTACCTAACTAGCATGGAAAAAGCAATGAATAAATAAAATCAAACGGATGCATGTGTAAACTTGAGATTCAATATAAATTAAAATCATAGTCAATGGAAATTTAAAGGTCTCACAAAGAAAAGAAAATAAAAACATTCGTTGATCAAACTAGATGAAAACCGTAAGAGAAGGGAATCGAGCGGTATAAGATGTCGCACTCAAAACCTGAGCTTGGAGAAAAACCAACGGTTCTTGCCGGTCTTGAACCTCTCCTCAAGCCTAGCCTTGACCTCCTTGCAGGCGGTGACCTTCTTGTCGCGCGAGACCAGGGCGTCGGCGGAGACGACATCCTTCAGATCCACGTCGAGCGTGTAGCGGGTGGGCATGATGTGGTTGTAATTCACCAGCTTCACAAACGCCTTCACGCGAGACTTCTTCGCCTGCTTCTTGGCGGAGTCCTTGCGGATGACTTTGCTCGGGTACTTAGCAACGCCGGCGACGAGACAGTGGCCGTAGGGGCGATCGCGAGTGCCGTCGTCGAAGTTCTTCACGATGGTAGCTTTGTGGCCGGCGAACCGGCCCTGTAGTAGGACGACCGCCTTGTTCGGTTTCAAGAATTTTACCATTTCTGGAGCTTGGGGGTGATTGTGAATTAGGGTTTTGAGTTTATATGGATTTGCGATTTGGGCTGGAGATAGGGCCCATTACAACACTTCACAACCTATTCATTTTTAGATAATTTTTTTTCTTTTTTAATTATAAATAAGAATCTATAAAGAGAATTTTGGAACATTGGTATAAAATCTTCCCTAATTTTGAATTTAAAAGAAAATGGTCTAAAGATAAATTTTAAATTATTTATAAATACCGGTACGTACGTGATTTATTATTTATAATTTTTTTTTTTGGTTAGGTCCCATCTTTTTGCTTACCTGTTTAGGTTGGCCTTCTCATTTTCTTTTCTTAAACAAAACGACATTGTTTAATTTTTTTTTTTAAAAAAAGGATTAGGTGATGTTTTTTCTTAAACAAAACCACGTTGTTTTGCAAAATTGTGAATTGGCTGATTCAACACAAAATTAACATTATTATTAACAAAGGATATTTTTATTTATTATAATTAAACATTAAATGTATATCCCCAAATCGAAAAGAGGTGTGGGAACTGCATAAATCAGAGAAAATTGGAGTAGGGGCTAGCGACCCACGGATAGGCACCCGTCGTGCCTAAGGAACTTGGGCTGCTCCTCATTAAGCTTGAGATAGAAATAGGTGGTCCACCACCCCGGCGAGTTCGACGGAGGTTTCTTGATTAGTGTCAACCTCCCTGTGGACCACCAAATGAAGTAATAGTAGTGCTTATCAGTGCACTGGTTGAATCGGTATATATAGCGCCACTCCCGACGGTTCGGGAGTCCAAATCCCAAGTCCATCTACACTAGAAGGACTCCGACCAAGTGGCACCAACAGTTCGGGCCAAGCTGGAACAACGAAAAATTGTAAGAGGCCAGCACCTCCGCAAAGAAGGGTGAATTGGAAGTCCAACCCCATTGTCCATGGAAGCGGTGTATAATGATGCGAAGCCAACAGGAAGGTCGAAACAGCGATGCTCCGCCCTTGGAATCCGGTACCAAACGTCCTGGACTGGGACAACCTCCGCTAGGGCCGACATGGTGTCCCAGGTAACAGTCGATACAGCTCCCAATACCCGGTGAGTCTGCCAGTTCGCTAGGAGGACGTAATCTCCCACCACCTCTGGCTCAGGGGCTGGTCCCTCAGCGGCATGTCTAGACCCGCTGGCTTCACCACCGGTCAATGCTTGTTCCAGCCCTTGGAATGCCTCCGCAAGAACTTTGTCATCATCTGAGTTGGACCCCGAGTCCTTGCCAAGATCCACCTGGTCGCCGCTCGGACCCGCTTTCTCCGGGCCCTGCAAAATCAGGCTCCAATCAGGGCCCGTGAAGTCGATGGCATTGGGGGCCCTAGGGGGCGACGGGGTGAATGAGGATGTCAGGTTGATCCCCTCCGAACCAGAACCCTCGTGGTTTTGCAAGTCAACATCCGATCCAAACATCTTAAAGAAGGAATTAAAATCTTTTAAGAAAATGAAAATCTAAAAGAACAAAGAGGATAGAGTCAACCCGCTCTCCGCCACACAAAGCTAAAACACTAGGTCGCGGCTACATTCCAATCACCCACCACAAACTAAAAGAGGAAACAAACGAAAAGAGTAAGAAAGAGAAGATAAGTTACCCTTTGGAAAGGTGGACGGTCAACGAACAAATCCAACACCATTGCCGGAATCACAGTCGAGAAAGATGGAATGGTCGCCGGAAATCACACGAGAAAAGGGAGAGCAAGAGAGAGAAAAGGCGCACCACACGAGCGCACATTCTGACCACCTCCAGGTAGGGATGTCAATAAAGCCTGAAACCGATGGGTCGGCCCGAAACCGGTGGGCTAAAATGCGGGTTAGGGTAAGAAATTTCTAACCCGAAATTATTTTTAACCGAACGGGTTGAACCCGACGGGTTGGCGGCCCGAACGGGCTGAGCCCGGTGGGTTGCGGGTCGGCCCGTAGGTCCGACAATATTTAATAATTTATTATTTATTATTTCTAATATTATTTATATCCTACTGTACCCATTAATTATATACCTAATTCCCTAGACCTAATTTTCCGTCACACAAAATCTCATCAATCTCTCTCAATGACGTAGTCCTTTACCCTCAAATCGAAAAATCTCTCATTTCTTTCTCTTTCACTGTCTTCCACTCGTCACTCTCCAAATTAGCGTACCTACTCATTTCTTCCTTTCAAGAACCTTTAGCCACTCGTTGTTATGTTCACCCAAGTGAAAGCTATATTTAATTTTTTAATAATTATTTTATCATTTTATACGTTGAGAAATGTACTTCTATTACTTAAATTAGTTGGTATATAAGGATTGATGTTTTTTTTTCTTTTCAAACTATGATTATCCACTTATCACTATTTTTTTGCAAAGATATTGTTATTTGAAGTCTTTTATTTATGTTGGTTCATCATTTTCTTTTTTTATTTTGTTTTAGGGGTTGTTAAAATATTTTAAGAAAATTTTTACAAAAATAAACTCGTAAATATTGCCAACCCGATGGGTCAGCCCGAAAACCGGTGGGTTAGGATTAGGTTCAAGAATTTTTAGCCCGATAAAAATTCAGCTCGATTCAACCCGGACCGAATAGCCCGCAGCCCGATAGGGTTAGCCCGAAACCCGACGGGTTAGCCCGATTGACATCCCTACCTCCAGGCGGCACAAAAGTACCACCACAAACACCAAGACCCCTATATCCGAACCCATTGAGTTCGCCAGAGCTTACCAGATGGCCAAAATAAAATAGGACAGCACCCGAACTGTCCTCACACAACACCGCGATTTCGGACCCGCAGCCACGACACTTGCAGCAACTTCCCGGGGTTACGCGAGTACGGGAGACCACCCACGGAGGAACTGGTCTTCCAAGCCGGGAGGTGCCCCTGAGCACCCCAATGATTCCGGACGCCCTACTGAGGAGTTCGAAGGGCCAAAATCTGGGAAAAATATCTCCGATACATGGTTGCGACACATCATGAGTTCGGTCACTATATTCGACTTACCGGGCTCCGCAAAGCACACCCCGCTGAACCGAATGTGCTATTGTTGAGGTACGAACTAAATCGGCCCACTGAGAAGCCCAGGGCGCTGCCCGCCTAACCCTTTTATGCAGGCCCACCGATAGGATTGACCCGTGAGAATATAGCGGAACAGTTCGATGAAAAGCAGTCTGACGAGCAAGCAGAGCAGTCCGATAGCTAAGGTGGCAGCTCGGTAGGTACACATCGAACTACTCAACGGTCGCCTAACAATCAAGAAGGAGTGACGAGCAGATAAGGATAAGTTCGCGGCATTTTCGGGGAGGACCAACCGTTTTCAGCTCAACAACTCCAATATTCCTGGACTTCGCTACCTAACGTCCTGGCGAGGTTCACGGAAATCCTAGAAGAAACCCTAAATCGCAACCCCCTATAAATACCCCCTTGTACGCCGGTTTGCGGCATCTAGTTTTAACGCGCACAAACCTGTAACTCGAACTACTCGAAAATTCTGTAACGTACCAAATCCTTTATCCGGTTGAATATACCCGAAAATGTTAGAGTCCTTCGCATCGGTCTTCATTATTCAACATAATTGTTGCCTTACGGTTTACTTTATAAGCTTTTCGTTTATTTTGCATTTATTTACTTGTCTATATTTCTTGCGAATCCGTGTATAATTCACGGGGCTCCGTATCCGATACTTTCGAACCTCAACACATACTAATGATAGTAAAGTACGATTTTCTACAATATAGAAGTGTATTACTTTTCCATTGTGTCTATTTTCAGCATTTCTATGCAAAATGTGTTCATTTTGTACTATGTTTATTAGAATACACATTCTAAAAATCAAGAATTGGATTATAGCGTCCCTGCAGCCATGCTCTCTCTCTCTTGGTAGTACGAGTGCCAACTCTTAAATTACTTGTGATCGATTAAAAAAATTAAAAATCAACTTTGAGTCAAGCCCATGCTTCAACATGCTCATTTTCATAGGCTCCCAAGCCTAGTCGAGCTTGAGCTTAAATCGAACATCCGTCTAACTTAAATTCGAATTAGGGTCATAAACCTCATCAAACTTAATACTCCCTCCGTCCCGAGTTATTAGTCCCGTTTCCATAAATAGCAACAATTAACACTTAATTAACCTAATTAAGTTAATGATTTTTAATTAAATAAATTATCATCACTATTCCCCCTACCCCACCCCAAAAAAAAAACACGTTCAACCCTAATCCCCTCATTTGTTCACGCCGCCTCCTTCGACTTCTCTCTCGCCTCCTCTTCGAAACCCTAATTTGTGGCCTTCTCTTCCTCCTCCGTTCGGCGACTATCTTCGCCACCCTCGTCCCCCTTCGCCGCCCTCTTCACCGCGATGATGTAATCCCTCAATATTTCGTTCGACTTCTCTCGTGACTCCTCTTCGCAACCCTAATATCGCGATGTTGAACAATTTTGCGACTTTTCAGCCGCCCCTTTCTTCTTCGCCGCCCTCCTCACCCGCCGATGCAGGCGAAGACACTTGGGAGGGGGGTTGTTCCGAGTCCATTTGCACCGCCGATTTGATCTTGTTTTCGATATCCACTGCCGATAACCCTTATAGCGAAATACCTCCCTCATCCAGTGTCTTTACCATCGCGAAAGAGGAAGAACGGCAGGCTTGGCTGAGCGGATCTGAAGCTGCGTGGCTGGCGAGGCAATACGGCGAGCTGGTGTTATCATCGGAAGAAAGGATGAAGATTGTTCGGCAATTTTGGGATATTTATTTCCCAACAATCCGATGAACTCTGATCCTGCTCTTCTCTTTAATTTCTGAGATCTGTTGTTAGGGTTACTGTTGATGGTTGGTTTGCTTGTGATATTCTGCTGCCTTGGTTGGTTCTGATTTTTGGATAAATTGGTCCCGTTTTATTCGGCTGCCTAAATATTGGTGTATGCTGCCTTGGTTGGTTCTGATTTTTGATATTCCACTGGGGGTACTTGGTGTTTGGCTTTATCTAAGATGATGTTGTTGTGTTCACACATTTTTTATTGGTTACAACACATTAGTGATGCACATATTGTGTAAAATGTGTATGCCGGTTTGAAGTGGTTTCTTTAATTTGTTATTGGTCAATGTTTCATAAAACAAGCCATAGTAATGCTGCCTTAAAAAACTTTACAATATCATAAGCTGAATACATAATCTTTACAAAATGCAAATCTGATCAATCAAAAAAACAGAATCAGATTTTTTTCAAAATAAAAACAAGCATTTTCTGCAAACCTTTTTAACCTATTTGCATCCCCAAATCACACATAAGCTGCTCATTACCTACTCCATGCCCTGCTTGTTGGGATTGTATACTGAAAGCATATATGATTAAGTGTTTTGTACACTGGTCTTCATATATGTTGCTACAACAATGCTCGCTGTCTGATGAAACAAACATACAACGAACCATAATATCCTATTATCTCGCCTATAGGGATGACCATATGGTGTGTAGGAGATCACAGAGGATCATATGAGTCGTTTGACCTAGCGAGATATAAATAGTATCACAGCTAAGACAGTCCCTGGATAGGCTGTCGGTCTAAGCTGCGGCACATCGGTTCACAAGTAGGCTTATCCTAGCTACTTGATGTGTTGGTACATGGTTATGTATTGATGGGATCAACAGTGGGATGTGTCATTCTCATTGACATATGAATGAGCCGGATCCCTAACATACTTCCTATGATCTTAAACCTAACTGAAGGATAAGGGGCACACACAGATTGACCGCACTTTGATTTACCATGGTGACGAGTCTTACATGTACTCTTATACCCGTATTTTGGGTGTTGGCAATTTGTGTGTGGCCAGCTTAGGCTGGACGTTTAGGTAAGCATATCCGTTTCAGGATGGTGACATTTCCTGAGGAGCTCACAAGGTTCATTATGCTAAACCCTGCAGGTAGAATTATTTAATTCAGGCATAAGTGAAAAGGAGTGAGTGGTGTTACTCAGGAAATAAGAGATTAATTAATTGTGGCTGATTGTCATAAGCCAAATTAATTAATGAATGTCTAAAACCTTAAATATGTGGATCATGTTAGTTTGGTGCAACCCGTTTGATGGAGCCCAAGTAGCAGATGTGAGAGATGATCCAGTCTACATTCCGAGTGGGCCGATGACTAGATCTCGAGCAAGAACTTTGAGGGCTGGATTGAGCTTATTGATTAAAGATATTTGGGCTGCCAATGTTTCCAAAGAATCGATGCTGTTGGAAAAATTAAACGAAGGCCCAAAAGTTATTAATTTAATTAGATGTAATGATTGGGCTTAGTTTAATTTATTTAGTTATTTTGGGCCAACATGTTTAGGCCTTATTTAAGTAAATTTCGAATTTTATGTCTTTAATTCATTAAAATAGTTTCCTTATTAGTTTAGGGTTTGAGTTGCCTATATATAGGCCTTGTATGGAAAAATTTTGATTCAGTTTTCAGTTTAATAAAATTTGTGAGGTTTTCTCCTTTATTTCTGAAAGCTCAAACTTTCGAAATTCCTAGTCTTCCATAGGGTTTCGATTTCGACTAATCAATTGGACAGTCATATCCATTGGTGTTGTCTTCATTCATATCCTTCGTTGTTGGATCAATTCGCTTCTTGGGTCGTAGGAGAATTTATTCTGGACTACGGTACTTGAGGGTTTTCGAATCAAAAGGTGTTGGATCTTTCATCTTCAGTGTTCAGTTTGCTTCCGCGTCGAGTATGAGTCCTTTCGTTCGAGTTCCTGGGCTGCGATCTAACCCTTCCTGGCGAGTATCGTATCATTTTGGTATCAATATCCAAGTCGTACCTTTCCTTTTCCTTTGTCTTCAATTTTCGTGTCTGTCTCAAAAAAAAAAACCGAGTCTTATTCTTGTTCTTGTTTCCTGTCTTTTGTGATTCATAATTTTCTTCGTGTCTTGTTCTTGGTTGTTGAGAGGGTCGAAAATTTGGGGAGTCTAGGGTTTGATATTTGAGTTTCCTTGTGTGTCAAGATTTGAATTAGCCTTCTTACCAAATTAGATTAAGTCAAATCTTTCCTTATATACCTTTTTACCTTATTCATATCTTCTTTCTTTGGTATCCATATTATTTCCTTCTTGATTGAATTACCAAACAATTTGGTAATTAGTTAAAAAAAAAAGGCGAAAAAAAATAATAATAATAAAAAAAAATACAAATCGGGTAAAAAAAAAATAAAAGTTAGAGCTCGAAGAGAAAAAAATATTCGTAAAAAAAAATATCGAAAAAAGTGTTGGGAAAGAAAAAAAAAAAGAAGGGTAGCAAAATTAAATCAAAAATCTCTAATTTCTTGATTTCTACTAGTGCCTTTTTTGCCTTTTTTGTCGGTTTTGGCCGTTTTTATCGTAACTTTTGCGTCTGGTGTCTGTTTTTGGCTTAATTGGACTTTTCAAAAACGTCTCGGCGAGACGATCAAGACTCGCCGCTTTGCCGTGATATAAGGTGCTTTTTGGCCAAATTCCTTTGTTTTCGAGTAGTTATTGCCCTCCGAAGTTTTTTCTGAAAAAAATTTCTTTCCGTTTTTGGTCGTTTACCTTCCTAGAGTCTTCCCATCCTGTTGGTTTGTCGAATTGAAGTCCGTGGAATTTTATAAGAATTTTTGAGTTTTTAGAAAGGGAGAAAATAGTGGTAAAAGGCAAGAGTGTGTAAGATTAATAGAGGGACTGAAAAAGCCATTCATACTGCGAGCGATACACGAGTGTGAGTGATTAACATAACTGAGTGATACACGAGTGTACGTGAGGTGGTGAGGTCCTTCTTATTATCTTTCTATCTAACCTTTTTGTGCAGGTATGACTAAAAGTAGTGGTTCTGCTAAAAGTAGTGGTTCTGAGGGGTTGAAAGAGGATGAGACTATGAGTAGTAGTCAAATGAAGTACATGATGGAGGCCTTGAAATCAGAATTTACCAGGATGCTGAGAAGTGAGATGAATGCTATGCATCACCGAATGGATGAATTTGAGACCTCAGTGACAGAAAAGACTAGGCGTGACTCATCTGGTAGTCACAGGGATACCGGGAAAGGACGTGGTGGTCGAGGTGGCAGAAGCTCCAAAACGAGACGGAGTCCTTATGATGAGGAGGACGTCGATGACTATGAGGAGGAGGAGTCGTATGATAACAATCTGGGGACAATCAAGATGAACATCCCGACATTTCAGGGAAAGAACGACCCCGAGTTGTATCTAGAGTGGGAACGGAAATTGGAGATGATGTTCGAGTGCCACAACTATTCAGAGCTGAAGAAAGTAAAGTTGGCTGCAGTAGAGTTCTCGGATTATGCCCTCGTATGGTGGGATCAATTGGTCAGTAGCAGGAGAAGAAATAGGGAGAGACCTATAGAGACATGGGACGAGATGAAGGCAGTTATGAGGAGGCGCTTTGTGCCGAATCATTATTACCGAGAGTTATATAACAAGTTGCAGAGTTTGAGGCAAGGTACCCGGTGTGTGGATGAGTACTATAAAGAGATGGAAGTGGCTATGATCCGAGCTAATGTAGTAGAGGATAGAGAGGCGACAATGGCTAGGTTTCTGGCTGGTCTAAATTGGGAGATCCGGAATACAGTGGAGCTGCAGCATTATGTTGAGTTGGATGACATGGTCCACATGGCGATCAAGATTGAGGGACAGCTCAAGAGGAGGGGCAACGACAATAATTCAAGGCAGAATTCCACAGGCTGGAGAGAATACCAATCTGGAAGTGGTTCAGCACCTAAGCGAGCTCATTGGAAGAAGGAGGAGGAGCAGCCTCGAGGAGAGAAGAAGCCGTTTGTGAAGCCCAGGTCAGATTCCGCAGCTCAAGGTAAATCTGCTACCACTGATTTTCGTAATAGAGATCTCAAGTGCTATAAGTGTCAGGGTTTTGGGCATATTGCTAACGATTGCCCAAATCGGAGAGTCATGGTGATTCGAGATGATGGAGAGATTGTGACTGATGAAGAGACTGACCCGGAGATGCCTGATTTGGATGATCCTGATGAAGATGTAGAAGAGATTGAGGCGCCTGCAACGCTGAATTTTGTGATGAGAAGGGCTTTGAATGCACAGCCTGCAGCCGGAGATGTGGAGCAGAGGGAGAACATCTTTCATACACGTTGTCATATCAACGATAAGGTCTGCAACATGATTATAGATGGAGGTAGCTGCACCAATGTGGTGAGTCAGTCGATAGTGACGAAGCTAGGGTTACAGGTGATGAAGCACCCTAGGCCATACAAGCTGCAGTGGCTGAATGATAGTGGCGTTATCAAAGTAGTGAAGCAAATCAAGGTGCCGTTTTGCATTGGAAAATATGAGGATGAGGTGTTGTGTGATGTGATTCCTATGCAAGCGAGTCACATACTGTTGGGGCGTTCGTGGCAGTTTGATAGGCGTGTGAAGCATAATGGCTTTACGAACAAGTATTCCTTCGACTACAAGCAGAAAAAGATCTCACTTGTTCCTCTGATCCCTAAACAAGTCTATGAGGATCAAGTCCAGTTGCAGAAGGAGTCGGGTGATGAGATGCAGCCACGAAGTAATAAGGAGAAAGGGGTGGTGCAACAATCCTTTCTAGCTAGGGTTGGGGATCTGAAGTGGGCGGTTCAGGAGGAGAAAGCAATGGTGTTGCTGATCTACAAGGAGAATATGGTTTTAACTAACATCCGTGATTCTCTACCCCCTTCTATTTCCTCTCTTTTGCAGGATTTTGAGGATATTTTTCCAGATGATACCCCAGCCGGGCTGCCACCCATTTGTGGGATTGAGCATCAGATAGATTTCGTGCCGGGAGCAACCCTTCCAAATAGACCAGCTTACCGAACCAGCCCGGAGGAGACGAAGGAGTTGGAGAGGCAGATTGGAGAGTTGCTGGCCAAAGGACACGTGAGGGAGAGTTTGAGTCCTTGTGCAGTTCCAGTTTTGCTAGTGCCCAAGAAGGACTCGACCATGAGGATGTGCTGCGACTGCCGAGCAATCAATAACATTACGGTTAAGTATCGCCATCCTATCCCTCGTTTAGATGACATGTTAGATGAATTATATGGTGCTTGTGTGTTTTCTAAGATAGATCTGCGAAGTGGATATCATCAGATTAGAATTAAGGAGGGAGATGAGTGGAAAACTGCTTTTAAAACCAAACTTGGGTTGTATGAGTGGTTAGTCATGCCTTTTGGTTTAACCAATGCTCCTAGTACTTTTATGCGTCTTATGAACCACGTTTTGAGAGCTTTTATTGGCAGATTTGTTGTGGTTTATTTTGATGACATTCTGATTTATAGTAGGAGTTATGATGAGCACTTTGAACATTTGAAATCTGTTTTAGATGTACTTCGCAGGGAAAAACTGTTTGCTAACATGAAGAAGTGCATCTTTTGCATGGATAAGTTGGTGTTTTTGGGTTTTGTTGTTAGTGCAGACGGAGTACAGGTGGATGAAGAAAAGATTCGAGCAATCAAGGAGTGGCCGCAGCCTAAGAATGTTGGCGATGTTCGCAGCTTTCACGGACTTGCCAGCTTTTATAGGCGTTTTGTACCCCATTTCAGCAGCATTGCAGCCCCATTAACTGAAGTGATTAAGAAGACTGTGGAGTTTAGATGGGGAGAAGAGCAAGAGAAGGCTTTTGAGTTGCTGAAGTACAAGTTGACCCATGCCCCGATATTATCTCTTCCTAATTTCTCTAAGACATTTGAGATTGAATGTGATGCTTCTGGGGTTGGTATTGGTGCAGTTTTGATGCAAGAGAAGAGGCCCGTGGCATACTTCAGTGAGAAGCTGAACGGTGCAACGCTGAATTATCGTACCTACGATAAGGAGCTGTACGCCTTGGTGAGAGCCTTAAAAATGTGGCAGCACTATTTGTTGGCTAAGGAATTCATCATTCACACCGATCATGAGTCGCTGAAGCATCTGAAAGGGCAACATAAGCTGAACAAGAGGCATGCCAGATGGATGGAGTTTGTAGAGACTTTTCCTTACGTCATCAAGTATAAGCAAGGTAAGGAAAACGTGGTGGCTGATGCACTGTCTCGCAGGTATGCCTTGATCTCTACTTTAGATGCTAAGTTGCTTGGGTTTGAATGCATTAAGAATCTGTATGCATCTGATGAGGATTTTGGTGACATTTATGCTGCATGTGAGACATCTGCTAGTGGTGAATATTTTAGACATGATGGGTTTCTGTTTAGGAGAAATAAGTTGTGCATTCCTAGGTGTTCTCTTCGAGAGTTATTGCTGTTAGAGTCTCATGGAGGTGGTTTAATGGGTCATTTTGGTATTGCTAAGACTTTAGCTGTGTTGCACGAGCATTTCTTTTAGCCTCGCATGAAACGTGATGTTGAGAAGATCTGTGGTAGATGCATTACTTGTAAACATGCTAAGTCTAGGTCTAGTTCCCATGGATTGTATACACCTTTACCTATCCCTACTGCACCTTGGATTGATATTTCTATGGATTTTGTGCTAGGTTTACCACGTACTGTGCGTGGTAGTGATTCTATATTTGTCGTTGTTGATAGGTTTTCTAGGATGGCACATTTTATTCCTTGTCATAAATCTGATGATGCATCTCATGTTGCTAATTTGTTCTTTAGAGAAGTTGTGAGATTGCATGGTATTCCTAGGACAATTGTTTCTGATAGAGATTCTAAGTTCTTGAGTTACTTCTGGAAGACTTTGTGGTGTAAGTTAGGAACTAAACTGTTGTTTTCTACTACTTGTCATCCACAAACTGATGGTCAAACTGAAGTAGTTAATAGGACTTTATCTGCTTTGTTGAGAGCTGTACTTAATAAGAATATCAAGAATTGGGAAGAATGTTTGCCTCATGTTGAGTTTGCTTATAATCGTTCAGTTCATTCTGCTACTCAGTTTTCTCCTTTTGAGGTTGTGTATGGGTTTAATCCTTTAACTCCTTTAGATTTATCTCCTTTACCTGTGCAAGAGTTTACTAACCTTGATGGGCAGAAACGAGCTGATTTTGTGAATCAGATTCATGAGAAGGCTAGGCAGAACATTGAGCGCCGTACTGAGCAGTATATCAAGCAGGCGAATAAAGGGCGCAAGAAGATGTTGTTTGAGCCTGGAGATTGGGTTTGACTGCATATGGGAAATGAGCGGTTTCCTTTGCAGCAGAGATCGAAGTTGTTACCTCGAGGAGATGGTCCCTTCCAAGTGGTGGAGAAAGTGAATGATAATGCATACAAGTTGGACTTACCCGGTGAGTATGATGTTAGTGCTACATTCAATGTTGCTGATTTAAGTCCTTTTGATGTAGGTGATGTTGGGATTATATACTGAAAGCATATATGATTAAGTGTTTTGTACACTGGTCTTCATATATGTTGCCGCAACAATACTCGCTGTCTGATAGAACAAACATACAACGAACCATAATATCCTATTATCTCGCCTATAGGGATGATCATATGGTGTGTAGGAGATCACAGAGGATCATATGAATCGTTTGACCTAGCGAGATATAAACAGTATCACAGCTGAGACGGTCCCTGGATAGGCTGTCGGTCTAAGCTGCGGCACATCGGTTCATAAGTGGGCTTATCCTAGCTACTTGATGTGTTGGTACATGGTTATGTATTGATGGGATCAACAGTGGGATGTGCCATTCTCATTGACATATGAATGAGCCAGATCCCTAACATACTTCCTATGATCTTAAACCTAACTGAAGGATAAGGGGCACACACAGATTGACCACACTTTGATTTACTAGAGTGGCGAGTCTTACATGTACTCTTATACTTGTATTTTGGGTGTTGGCAATTTGTGTGTGGCCTGCTTAGTCTGGACGTTTAGGTAAGCATATCCGTTTCAGGATGGTGACATTCCCTGAGGAGCTCACAAGGTTCATTATGCTAAACCCTGCAGGTTGAATTATTTAATTCAGGCATAAATGAAAAAGGGTGAGTGGCATTACTCAGGAAATAAGAGATTAATTAATTGTGGCTAATTGTCATAGGCCAAATTAATTAATGAATGTCTAAAGCCTTAAATATGTGGATCATGTTAGTTTGGTGCAACCCGTTCCTAATAACGTGGTAATAAAGGGGCGAGTCAGCATTGTTACCGTGGTGAAGGTTAAAACAATGTTTTATTAATTAATTATGTTCTGGGTTGAACAAGGAAGGATTAATTAATAAAGAGGGCCCACTTTATTATTTGCATCTGATCCCTGGTCTGGCCCATTAACTGCTCAGAGCCCATTAGGGTTAGGGTTTCTCAAAACCCTAACACTATATAAAGCCCTTCTCTCTATCAGATCATTAATGTTGGAAAACTAGGGTTTTCAGTATAATTAAGAGAGAGAGGGCGGCGACTATCTGTAGGGAGAAACTGATCGATTTCTCCAGATCTCAGATCCAACTTGGTGGATAATCCTCACCAGATTTCCAAGGAGCAAGGGAACAGATCAGAAGATCAGATCTGTAGGAACAACCGTTCACGCCGGCGTCCAGATCTAGATCTAGATCTAAGTTCTAGATCTATTTCATCGTTGTTATTCTCCGATCTGTTCTGTAGATCAAACGGTGAATCAGGTAATCTCTAAATCCATCCTCTGCAATTAATATTGTAGGAGCATGCATAGGATTCGCATGGTTTATTTAATTAAAATTTATTCCTGGTATCCTAAGAACGATCCTCGGCAAGAAATTCATAATGGCAACTCGTGTTGTCCATCGTAGACTCAAACCCTACAATTGGTATCAGAGCCAGGTTCATGTTCTTAGGCTCTATCTTGGATAAATTGAAATTAAATAAATATGTATGTTCATGGATGGATTTAAATGTCGTGGATGTTTTTTTGTTCTCGTGGCCTTCTCGTTTTTGGATCTGTTTTTTCAACACGAGAAAATCCGTGGTTAAATTTGATAGGCAAAAATTGTAATAGATTGTAGATCTATTTTTTGTATTTTTGTTATTATTCAAATCTGTAAAATTGAGATCCGGAAGAACGAGAAGAGAAGACGAAGAACGAAGAAGACGACTTGGACTAGGTTTCAGCCCTTCCCCCTCAGATCTCGCCGGCGGCTGTGCCGCCGGCGGCGGCGACCTCGACGGCAGGCAGTAGCACAGCGGTGGGTGGCGGCGGCAGGGGCTCTTCTCTGCGGCTGGGCCGCGCCCTAC
>JAPKLW010000789.1:71114-154036 GCA_026898455.1 Plectranthus barbatus
TGGTCCAGAGTCGGCGAGCTCCCAGATCTGGCCTGCGGGTGGCGGCGACGGGGATTCTTCCCTGCGGCTGGGCCGCGCCCGCTTCTTCTCTCTCCCCGTCGCGTCTTCGACGCAACGCGACGATGATGGTGGTTGTTGTCGGAGAAGGAGGCCGAGCACGAGCTCTCTGCGAGTGCCGGCGAAGAGCGAGGGAGCTGGCGGGGCTGGCCGCGCGCGAGTCACCTGCGCGCGGCGGTGGATTTGCAGTGCGGCTATACCGCGCCTGCTGCTGCTTCTGCGTGGCCACGGCGAGCGCGAGCTCGCGTTTCAGACACGGCTGTTGCGACTCCACGGCGTGCCGGGCTGCTGGAGACGAGGGCTGAGCTCGAGGGGCGGGGTCCGGCCGCAGGCGGCGGCCGGAAAGGCGGCGGCGACTGCTGAAGGCTGTGGCGGCTGGGTTGGGAAATTAGGGTTTCCAAACCCTAGGGTTTCCAAGTCCGGGCCGGAAATCGGGCTTCTCAGCCCGGAGGCAGCCCGCTGTCTGAAAATTAGGGTTTGGCTGCTATTTTGGGCCAGAAACCCTAATTGAAGCCCAAATGCTGTTAAAGCAGTTCAAATCAGATTTCAAGTCAGACGGAGGCCCAGTTTGAAGATCTGTACTGAAATTAAATTCTGTAATAGTTAGATTTAATTTATTTCAGTTGTAATCGCATCTGAGGGGCCACGAGAATTTATTTGTTTATTTATTTATTCTCGTATTGATGTGATTTATTATGTGCGCACTAGTAAATAATAGGAAAGCACGTTTACTTGCTTTAATTATTTACTTTTATAAGCATGTTGCAATTTAATTTTTGAGCATGTCTTATGTGATTTATTTTATGTTTTAAATTATGTCTATAAATTCCGGGATCATATTAATTTATGATGGAATTTTAGGTGTGACATAATTTATGGGAACATAAAATAATGTGTGCGCATGAAACCTTTGGAATTAAAAATACTAAGCTGGATTTTGGTTCTTTACTAACCAAGATCATTAGACCTCCACAAATACGACTTCTCATTGGAGGTAGGGCATCTCGAAGCGTAAACGGTCTACTCGGGTAGCTTACGTTAGAGGTCCCTTACCAGTTCCAATGTGATGAGGTTTCCAAATAAAACACTTATTTTAAGATGAGAAGTGGGAGCCTCTAAGCAAACGGTCTACTCGGGTAGCTTGCATTGAGACAACTTTCACTGGTCTCTAAGATTAATCTAAGTGGGATAACAAAGGATGTTAAAGGCAGGACGCATGGGTCTAGTACGTATGTCGAATCGCCTTGTAATGTCCGGAGTTAGGCTTGTGGTTACTTTGGCTTAGATGTTGCCTGGAGTATAACTCTTTTGAGATGTCCCTGCTCCGGATAGGTGAACATGGTCTTGAGATCTCCAATATTAATTTCTTTTGCTTAAGATACCTGGCATGTTAAGAAATTAAAGGACCTATTTTGGTCTGGTTGAGCGTTCATCGTAAACGGTCTACTCGGGTAGCTTGCGATGAATTAGCTTGGGCAATTGGAGGAAGCAAATTGCATTGTTTTATCTAAAGGTTCTATGCATATTTGTTTCAATTGTTCGTAGTATGTGCTTACTTTAATTCGCTTATTTGTTTTCAGATATGTCTATTATTACATCGCTCATTAATTCAATCGTACACAATTCCTTGACTGGTCCGAATTTTCCTGGATGGAAAAGTGACATTGTCAAGCTCTTGGATTCATTTGGACATTTGTTTGTTCTGCAAACTCCCTGTCCGAGTTCGCCGACTCATACATCTTTCGATGAGGAGCGTGCACAGTATCACATGTGGATGTGGTCGAATGGCATGGCCAGACAATATATCTTGGCTGGTATGTCAGATGCACTGCGTCCTCGTTATAGTGATGTATGGTTTGCGTGTGACATTATGCGACGTCTTGATGTAGCATATGGCGGACTCGATGGACATGCTAGATCCAGTCTTATCAAGCGTATTGTAAGACAGAAAATGGGTCAGAACTGTTCGGTACGTGAACATGTGGAATCGCTCATCCAGCTCATAGATGAGTACACATTGATGGGTGGTCAAATTGACAATGGTGTCAAAATTGACTTGATACTCAACACGTTACCAAAGTCATTTGATGACTTCAGAATTTCTGTTGAGAAGAACAAGAGTGAGTATACTGTTCACAGTCTGCTCAAGGATCTTGTATCAACGGAAGCTTCTTCAATCTTTTCTGCGAGTCACTCTGATTTGCTTCCGAGTCGGAAGAGTGATGTCATAGAAAAGAGGAAAGAAGAAAGCAGTGGGAGCAATCTTGTATTATCGGTTCATTCCAGATCTCTTGCTAAGAATTCTTCTAAATCGCGTCGTAATGACATGAAGAAGAAGAATGGTAAAAGAGAGAACAAAGGAAAGAAAGATAACAAGAAGGACAAATGTTTCAAGTGTGGCAAGAAGGGACACTGGAAAGTAAATTGTCCAAGTTTGGTAACTAAGGGACAAGGTACGTCATCTTTTGCATTGGTTGTTGAAATATGTTTAGTGTCGGTTTTCTACTCCTTAGTGGGTAGTGGTAACTGAGGTCACTAATCGTGTTTGCTACACTTTGCAGGGAATCAAGCTTAAGGCTTGAAGATGGCGGGATTACCATCTCCAAGATTGATGCTGGAAGTTGCTACTTCAGCTGATGGAGATTTTACTTTGAGTTTATGTTAAAAACTCTGTTTTAATTCAAGTTTCAGAAGAGATATTGTTTTGGTTTTGAGAAACATATTTTTCATCTATTGTAATGGATTATCAGTTATTCGATAGAGTTTATCTATCATGAATGAATAACAGTGTTTTCTATTATAGATGATTGGCTCTTCATTACTTGATTACATAAACTTTCAGTGTTCTAAGGTATAATTTAAAGAATCTCTATAGAGATAGGTTACATCAGTCTAAGTAGTTTTAAGTAATTCATGGAATTATGGATTCAATCCAGGTATTCCTAAGAATGGTACTTATGACAACTACTTGGAGGTACAAGATGGTAACCAGGCCTATTAATAGGCGATTATATCTCTACAAGTTATTTCGTGTTTGCTCTGGTTTGTGGTTTGAGTCTACTTCCGCAGTTGCCTTAACAGGCATTGATACTGTAGTCATTTAAGATTTGGATATGTTTATCTAGTTCACTACAAGTCTTAGTCTCTTGCTTTAATCAAGAGCGTTCAAGACTAAGGTAGAGAATAAGTTAAACAAGACCGTAAAAAACATTATGTTTTATTCATAATGGTATATCTTAAATGATGGGGTTTTACAGTATCTGACAGAGCAAAGGGATTGCATCCCAGTTAACTACACTTATTATTCCTCTGTTGGGATGGTGTAGGTAGAACGAAATAAGACTCTTTAAAGTTTATAAGTTATACCAGTTGTTGCCTAATTTTCGTTTTTGGGAAGAGCGCCAAAAACAGTTGTGTATTTGCTTAAGCTAGTGTCTTCTAAATCAGTTCTAAATACCCTAGCAGACCTTGACTCTGTCAAAAGGGCAATGATGGGTAATTCGGCTGTTAAGCTGATATAGGAAACTGATTGGTTAGAAGAAAGGTTTAAGCTAGTACTGTTTTGTGGGCTATTCCAAGTAAACGAAAAAGGTGGTGGTTTTAAGTATCCTAGTTACAAGCAAGTTGTATAGGATGCAACCATGAATCCAAATATGAGATTGTTCTCTAACGTTTTAGAGAAGACAATTCAAATCCATCAGGAAATACCCCGTGGCATATTGAGCATACCTTGAAAGGTATGGTACCAATTGCGCGGTCACCTGTGTAAGGTGGTAAACCACAAATTAATGCACCATTAACTGACAACATAAAAGGAGCAACGTTGCAGTGGGAGGTTGCCTTAACAGGCTTAATAGTACTGGTTCGTGGAAACAGTCTTTGGACTTGTTCCCAGCTTAACGAACAACATCGTACTCATCCCTCAAAGCGCAACGAAGCTGTTAAGACAAACAATGCAGTTTAATGACGTCAAGTCATGGATTTAGAAATGAATCAGTAAATGTTATGGTCGTGTATCGGGATCAGTGATTGCCAAATAGCTTTCCAGCTATAAGTAACTGATTGATATACAAGAAAAGGAATGCTCGAATGGTAACCTAGTATATTCGAATATCTAGGTTAGTGAGTAAGGTATGTTTCACAACAGGACTTTCTCACTGGTTGCAACTGTTAAACCCATTCGAATTCTTTTAACCATAACAACACGTATGAATCTAAATATCTGAAAGATAGATGACGTCATCCGTATTTTATAAGCGGGTACCTTGATGAAAGGTGACGACATCTGTATGCAACAACCAGATAAGTTATGTGCAAAGCATCATGTCTGGAAGCCAAGGTAGTTCAAGTATGAACTTAAGGGAGCTTCAAAGTCATGAAACAGACATTTCGATATTGTCTATCGAGAATGAGAGTTTCATGTATCAGTTATGTGTCAGCGGAAGCGTGGTTTTCCTTGCACATTATGTAGATGGTATTTTCACATTTGGAAACGGTGTGGAGATATTGTCAGGCATAAAGGATGGTTATCCGAACAGTTTCAGAAGTAGGACTTATGAGATTTTGGAACATCTTTTGAATTAAGGTCTTCTGTTAACATAAGAAAAGGATGTTCAAGTATCTCAAGTCGCTTAAATTGATTCTGTTGTGAGTCGTTCATTGCAAGAAAGATTGTTGTCTTTCTATATTGCAGATGAACGAGCTCAGATATCTGTAATGCGATAAGCATGTTAGACAGACATCAATTCAGCTCTAGATAGGCACATTGGTTTACTAATGTGCAATGTGAGTTGAATGGCATCGGATATCCAGGAGGATCATAAGAAAAGGAAATCGACCTCTAACTATGTGTTGGCCTTGGAGGAGGAGTTATAGGAATCTAACACAGAAGTGTGTTGCAGATTTCGGAATGAAGGCTGAGTTTCTGTCAGCTTCATTAGCTTCGCAAGAAGCAGTATAGCTCCGATGCCATCCTCTAGAGGTGTGTGTTCCGAGTTTGCCTAATTAGATCACAAGGAATTGTGATTATGTTGGTGCAATGACAAACTCAAGAGAACCCAAGACTCACAAGGTGGTGAAACACATAGGATGTGTGGTATCACATCATACGAGAAATCGTGACAAGAGGTGACGTGTATGCAGTGGGAGTGATTGACAGTATAGACACACTTAATATTTTGGTAAAGCAATGGTATTATGCTTTAAGTATAAGTGGGAGATTGTTGGGATTATATACTGAAAGCATATATGATTAAGTGTTTTGTACACTGGTCTTCATATATGTTGCCGCAACAATACTCGCTGTCTGATAGAACAAACATACAACGAACCATAATATCCTATTATCTCGCCTATAGGGATGATCATATGGTGTGTAGGAGATCACAGAGGATCATATGAATCGTTTGACCTAGCGAGATATAAACAGTATCACAGCTGAGACGGTCCCTGGATAGGCTGTCGGTCTAAGCTGCGGCACATCGGTTCATAAGTGGGCTTATCCTAGCTACTTGATGTGTTGGTACATGGTTATGTATTGATGGGATCAACAGTGGGATGTGCCATTCTCATTGACATATGAATGAGCCAGATCCCTAACATACTTTCTATGATCTTAAACCTAACTGAAGGATAAGGGGCACACACAGATTGACCACACTTTGATTTACTAGAGTGGCGAGTCTTACATGTACTCTTATACTTGTATTTTGGGTGTTGGCAATTTGTGTGTGGCCTGCTTAGTCTGGACGTTTAGGTAAGCATATCCGTTTCAGGATGGTGACATTCCCTGAGGAGCTCACAAGGTTCATTATGCTAAACCCTGCAGGTTGAATTATTTAATTCAGGCATAAATGAAAAAGGGTGAGTGGCATTACTCAGGAAATAAGAGATTAATTAATTGTGGCTAATTGTCATAGGCCAAATTAATTAATGAATGTCTAAAGCCTTAAATATGTGGATCATGTTAGTTTGGTGCAACCCGTTCCTAATAACGTGGTAATAAAGGGGCGAGTCAGCATTGTTACCGTGGTGAAGGTTAAAACAATGTTTTATTAATTAATTATGTTCTGGGTTGAACAAGGAAGGATTAATTAATAAAGAGGGCCCACTTTATTATTTGCATCTGATCCCTGGTCTGGCCCATTAACTGCTCAGAGCCCATTAGGGTTAGGGTTTCTCAAAACCCTAACACTATATAAAGCCCTTCTCTCTATCAGATCATTAATGTTGGAAAACTAGGGTTTTCAGTATAATTGAGAGAGAGAGGGCGGTGGCTATCTGTAGGGAGAAACTGATCGATTTCTCCAGATCTCAGATCCAACTTGGTGGATAATCCTCACCAGATTTCCAAGGAGCAAGGGAACAGATCAGAAGATCAGATCTGTAGGAACAACCGTTCACGCCGGCGTCCAGATCTAGATCTAGATCTAAGTTCTAGATCTATTTCATCGTTGTTATTCTCCGATCTGTTCTGTAGATCAAACGGTGAATCAGGTAATCTCTAAATCAATCCTCTGCAATTAATATTGTAGGAGCATGCATAGGATTCGCATGGTTTATTTAATTAAAATTTATTCCTGGTATCCTAAGAACGATCCTTGGCAAGAAATTCATAATGGCAACTCGTGTTGTCCATCGTAGACTCAAACCCTACAGGTGATAGCTTGGATTTGAGGACAAATCCTCTTGAAGAGGAGGGGAATGATGGAGCCCAAGTAGCAGCTGTGAGAGATGATCCAGTCTACATTCCGAGTAGGCCGATGACTAGATCTCGAGCAAGAACTTTGAGGGCTGGATTGAGCTTATTGATTAAAGATATTTGGGCTGCCAATGTTTCCAAAGAATCGATGCTGTTGGAAAAATTAAACGAAGGCCCAAAAATTATTAATTTAATTAGATGTAATGATTGGGCTTAGTTTAATTTATTTAGTTATTTTGGGCCAACATGTTTAGGCCTTATTTAAGTAAATTTCGAATTTTATGTCTTTAATTCATTAAAATAGTTTCCTTATTAGTTTAGGGTTTGAGTTGCCTATATATAGGCCTTGTATGGAACAATTTTGATTCAGTTTTCAGTTTAATAAAATTTGTGAGGTTTTCTCCTTTATTTCTGAAAGCTCAAACTTTCGAAATTCCTAGTCTTCCATAGGGTTTCGATTTTGACTAATCAATTGGACAGTCATATCTATTGGTGTTGTCTTCATTCATATCCTTCGTTGTTGGATCAATTCGCTTCTTGGGTCGTAGGAGAATTTATTCTAGACTACGGTACTTGAGGGTTTTCGAATCCAAAGGTGTTGGATCTTCCATCTTCAGTGTTCAGTTTGCTTCCGCGTCGAGTCTGAGTCCTTTCGTTCGAGTTCCTAATAACGTGGTAATAAAGGGGCGAGTCAGCATTGTTACCGTGGTGAAGGTTAAAACAATGTTTTATTAATTAATTATGTTCTGGGTTGAACAAGGAAGGATTAATTAATAAAGAGGGCCCACTTTATTATTTGCATCTGGTCCCTGGTCTGGCCCATGAACTGCTCAAGCCCATTAGGGTTAGGGTTTCTCAAAACCCTAACACTATATATAGGCCTTCTCTCTATCAGATCAAGTTAGACTTTTCAGTATATTGAAAATACAGGGAGAGACGGCGACGGCTGATCCAGAGGGAGAAACTGATCGATTTCTCCAGATCTCGGATTCAACTTGGTAGATAATCCTCACCAGATTTCCAAGGAGCAAGGGAATAGATCAGAAGATCAGATCTGTAGGAACAACCTTCAACGTCATCATTCAGATTCAGATCCAGATATGTTTCATCGTTATTGGCTCCGATCTAGATCTGTAGATCAAACGGTGAAATCAAGTATTCTCAAAATCCATCATCTGCAATTAATTTTGTTGGAGCATGCATAGGATCGCATGGTTTATTTAATTGAAATTTATTCCTGGTATCCTAAGAACGATCCTTGGCAAGAAATTCATTAATGGCAACTCGTGTTGTCCATCGTAGACTCAAACCCTACACTGCTGCCATTAAGTATGTCATGCTCTCTTTCACTAATTCCTTTAGCACTTCTAGATTTCTAGGCAACTCCTTTTGCATGATTAATGCATCCTTATTCATGTGTGGGATCTTATACCTGTTGCATCCCTTCACCTTTAATATCTCTTGCAAACATGATTGCAAAGTGAGGAATACTTTGTTCAATGTCATAGGTTCTAGGTCATTGTAGCTTGTTAAAACTGCATTAACTAGGTCTTTGGCATTTCTGCATGCATGCTTTTGTTAAAGGCTCTGAATAGCCCTAAAGAATCCTAAGTCATTTACATTCACATTCGGACTGTTTGCTGGTTGTTGAACCAACGTTATGTTAAACCCATCTGCACTAGCCACGGTTCTAAATTCTGGATCACTGTTACATATGTGTGGCCTAGCATTGTCTTGTTGAATCGATATCTCTTTGCTCATAAAAGATGGCCACTTAGCCTTAATTGCTGGTACAAGCTGTAATTACAATCTGAAATTAGTTGAATTACAGAAAACTGAAATCTGCAACCTAAAAACTGCATCCTTGCACAAGGATTAGTTCATTTTTACATGCATTACAAGATAGAAACTCCACACTAGATACATGATTCAATATGCACTATTTGATCATTTATTTTGTTATTGATTCAATAGGCTTCGTCTCCATAGTTCTCCCTTTGGTCTTAATTTGTTGTTTCTTTTTGCTTCCACCTCTTCAACAAATGGCCAAATGCCTATTTTTCCATCGAAAAGTACATTTCCTTCTTCCCCAAAAATTGGACGGTACACAGCGCACATAAACATTACCTTAGGGATAAACTTCTTGCTCTTACAATACCTATATGGATCATCTTCCTTGTGAGTCATGTAGTATCTGTGAGTGTTCTTTGTTAGGTAGAACCACTTCTCATCTATGTGAATCACATTATCCATTGGCTTGAACATAAGACTATTAGAAGCATTATCTAATTCTATGGCTTGTAAATTGAAACATAATCTTAACATTTTATTTGGAGCTGTCAATTCCGGCTTGATAGCATTGGTGTGAGCTCTGATTAGATTGTCTTTCACCCATCTACCCACAGTAGATTTTGAAACATTTATGCTCTCAGCTAGGCTTCTAATTGTTCCTCTATTCTGATAGTTAACAGATTCTATGCTATCATGCTTTAAACTATGGAGTTTTGGTGGATGTTTTCCTATTCTTTGACTTACAACTTTTATAACTGCAGCACCTGGTGCTCTTTGTAATTTTGCAGATTTCCAGAGCCTTGAAATGCTTTTCATGCACAAGGAGAATTTTACTACAGCTTCATTTATCTTGCCATGAGCCAGCTTCCCACCATTGCTGCCTTCAAGAAGAAACTGCAGAATTTGCTCTTTCAAACTCTCTGCAACATCTTTTTTTTTGCCCCATTTTGATGTGTTTTTTGAACTTTTGGTTGATGATATGTAATAATCCTTAGGCAGATTATTTATAGGCAGGTTTTTTTAAATGTGAAACAGATTTGAATTAGCCACCAAATTAATTTTTGGTGGCAAATGAATTGTGTAATTTCAACATTTGAATTTTAAGAGTTGCCTCCCTATCACATCATCCTTCTCTCCTCTTCTTTTCTAATTTTATTTCTTAATTAGCTTCACTAATTGTGGGATTAAAATCCCTTATTACACTTACGTTGGTTATTGTGCCGAATTGAAACGGGACTAATAACTCGGAATGGAGGGAGTATATTTCTAAATTTATTATTTAATTATAAATAATTTAAATAATATAAAAAAACTAAGTTTGTGCTCTAGCTTGAAAACTAGAACTCGAGCCTCGAGTTTTTTGTCAAGTTCAAACTCGGTCATACTTATTCAAATCGACTCGTGATTACCCCTATTCGGGTGCAATGGAGAAAATGCCTTGCCTATAATCAAGACACCAATTTGTTCAAAATTCCCTGAAATATGTAAGTGTCTTAGTTAAAATAAATATATTTCTATTATTAAAAAAAAGGAGCAACTTGTGCAAGAATAAGTCACAATAACATTGGATATTTTTCTCATTAAAATCAATGTTTCAACTTCCATATTAGTCTACCATGAAAAGCAAATTAAACCAGGGCCAGTTGAGCATAAAACTCGGCTACAGTTCATTCTGCTTTCCAGCCACGAGGAGAATCACATTATGACCAAAACTGGGCCAAAAGATCTTTCTCAACTTAGTGCCTCCTATCACGATCCCGATCATCACCAGTGACGCTCTTCACCTCTGTGTTTGTGACCATAATTATCATCTCGAACATTGTGCCTGTCCCTCTGACGCCCTCTTACATCTTCATTCCCACTTTTCATGTTAGTCTCACTTCCATTTTTCCTGTCTCCGTGGCCATTATCATCTGCACGCTTCTTCTCGTACTTTCGTCCATCCCTCTTGTATTCATGGCCAGCATCATCCCCGCGGTTCCTTTCATGCTCCTTGTGGTCCCTCCTATGTTTATGATCATCCTCACTACCATGCCTTCTTCTGCTCTCTCTATCATCTCTGCTATTCTGGAAACTTCCATCTGTTTTCCTTTCATCATTCCTATCAAAGTAGTCCTTTGCTCCTCCCCTGCTTATTTGACGGTGTGTAGAACTGTCGTCTTCCCTGCCCTTACTTCTTTCATTCCATCTCTGCAAATCATGTGTCTCTTCTCCTTTCATCCTTTCATCCTCATATTTGGGTTTGTATGTGATAAACATAAGTCTTGTAGCTTCTTTTTTGCTTAGTGTTTAAGTTTTCTTAGTGGTTAAGTAAGTTTTCTTAGTGGTTAAGTTTTCTTAGTGATTAAGTTTTCTTAGTGGTTAAGTTTTCTTTGCTTATAAATAATGTACGAGGGATTCATTCTAAATAACAATAAAGAACAAACAATTCTTGAGTTCATCTTCTAACATTTGGTATCGGAGCCGAGTTTTGAGTGTGGGTGAGGATGTCGACTTCCTCCTCTCGTCGGAGAACAGCCAATGCAGCGGCGGTCATAGTAGACGGGCGCGAGGCGCGCATTGATGCGGCCGAGCAGGCAGCAAGGCAGGCGGCCGAGACGGCTAGGGCGGCCATCGCCGCAGCTGAGGCTGCGGAAGCCGCTGCCGCTGCCCTGCGCGCCGAGGGGAACGACGACCGCCGGCCGCATGTGTCACGGATCCCTCACAGGCGCCGCAACGTCTCGCTGTCACCGGTTCCGCGCCGTGGTCGCCACGGTGCTCGTGATCCACTGGTGGTCCAACGCGTCATCAAGGAGACCGGCGGGAGCACGCCATGGCCCATGCTCACCAAGACGAACTACAACGACTGGAGTTTGTTGATGAAAGTGAAGTTGCAGGCGCGTCAGCTTTGGGACGCTGTGGCCTACGGCGACGCCGACTATCATGAGGATCGGCTGGCCCTCGACGCGCTTCTGGCCTCCGTTCCGCCGGAGATGATCTCCACTCTCGCGGACAAGCCCACTGCCAAGGATGCTTGGGATTCTATCGCCACGTCGCGTATCGGTGTTGATCGCGTCCGCAGAGCAACCGTGCAGAAGTTGCGCCAGGAGTGGGACCGCCTTGCTTTCAAGCCCGGGGAGGACGTCGATGATTTTGCTCTCCGTCTCTCCGGTCTGATGCAGCAGTTGGCGCGTAACGGAGATGATGACATCAGTGAGCAGAAGGCGGTGGAAAAATTTCTCCGCGTCGTTCCTACGAAGTACACTCAGATAGCACTGTCAATGGAGACGCTCTTGGATCTCTCGACATTGTCTATTGAAGAGGTGACAGGTCGACTCAAAGCTGTTGACGATCGTGATGAGTCGCTGGTCACCAGCCCCGTCACCATCGACGGGAAGCTGCTTTACACTGAGGAGCAGTGGCTGGCTCGCAAGAAGGAAAAGACAGGGCGTGAGGGCGGGTCCTCATCCAAGGATCGACTCCGACGTCCGCAGAAAAAGGACCGGTCCGACGGCTCAGGTGGACAGGGTGGAGGCGGCCCTGGTGGACAGGGCGGAGGTGGCGGGCGAAAAGCGACTCGTGACGACCAATGCCACAACTGCGGCCGACGCGGGCACTGGGCTAGAAATTGTCGGCAGCCCAAGCGAGGGGCAGCTGCAGCCCATTTAGTCCAAGGAGATGACATTGACGAGCCAACTCTGTTTTTGGCTCACACAGTCATAGAGCCGCAGCCCACGGGAGAGGGTGCGGTGGTTTGCCCGGTACCGTTATTTACCTCACCCATTGCCTCATGCGATCCCGCATCAGCGTTGCTCCATCTCGACGAGCCGCGCGCGCGGGCTTTCCTCGGCAGCGAGTCAGGTAACGACAAGCTCGAAGGGTGGTATCTCGACAGTGGCGCCACGCACCACATGACCGGCCGCATCGAGCATTTCACCGACTTGAACCAAGGTACCCGTGGCTCCGTCAAGTTTGGCGATGAGTCTGTAGTTAAGATTTGCGGTGTCGGTTCCGTGTTGTTCTTGGCCAAGACCGGCGAGCATAAGATGCTTCAAAATGTCTACTACATCCCGGCATTGCGAAACTCCATCATTAGCCTCGGCCGTCTCGACGAAGGCGGTGCAAAGGTGATGATCCACCAAGGGGTGCTCCGGGTCTGGGACTCGAACGGGCGCCTCCTCGCCAAGGTCAACCGCGGGCACAACCGACTCTACGTTCTTCGTATGGAGGTCACGCAGCCGATCTGTCTCGCCGCTCGTCGTGACGATGAAGCCTGGCGCTGGCATGAGCGTTTCGGGCACCTTCATTTCGAGGCACTGGGCAAGCTCGGGCGTGAGGAGATGGTGCGCGGGTTGCCTCGGATCAACCATGTCGAGCAACTCTGCGACACCTGTGTGATGACTAAGCTCAAGCGGCATCCATTTCCACATCAGGCATCGTATCGTGCAAAGGAACAGCTCGAGCTCGTTCACGGTGATCTTTGTGGCCCCATCACGCCGGCAACTCCTGGAGGTCGGCGCTATTTCCTGCTGTTGGTGGACGACGCCTCGAGATACATGTGGGTTGTCCTTCTTCTAACGAAGGCGGACGCTGCGGATGCCATCAAGCACGTAAAGGCTACCGCGGAGGCGGAGAGTGGTCGCAAACTCCGGGTGCTTCGCACTGACAACGGAGGCGAGTTTACCGCGGCAGAGTTCGCGGCCTACTGCGCAGACGAAGGGATCCAACGGCACTACTCCGCGCCATACTCACCACAGCAGAACGGCGTCGTCGAACGTCGCAACCAAACTGTGGTTGCAACTGCCCGCGCTTTGCTCAAGCAGCGGGGTATGCCAGCAGAGTTCTGGGGCGAAGCGGTGATGACCGCGGTGCATCTACTAAACCGGTCGCCGACCAAGAGCCTGGAGGGCAAGACTCCATATGAGGCTTGGCATGGGCATACGCCGGCGGTCGGTCATCTACGCACTTTCGGTTGCCTGGCCTATGTCAATGAGCTGAACAATGTTGGCAAGTTAGACGACAGAAGCACGCCGGGAGTTTTCCTCGGCTATGCAGAAGGCGCCAAGGCATATCGTATTCTCGACCCGACAACCCGCCGTGTGCGCACAACGCGTGATGTCGTGTTTGATGAGGGTCGTGGTTGGGACTGGACCAAGATGGTCAGCCAGGACGGGACGGTGGCACCGAGCGATTTCGCTGTGGAGTACGTGCAACTCAAAGGAGCCGGGGGAGCCGGCGATTCGGTGCCTACACCGATTTCTCCTTCTCCAGCATCTCAGACATCTACACCTTCCACACCTCCAGCGGCGGATGCTCAAGGCACGCCAGTGTTCGTTACACCCCCGGTGAATGATGACGACCGAGTGGATGCCGAGCACGAAGACACTCCCTTACGCTATCGCAAAATCGATGACATCCTCGGCAACCCGACAGAGATTCCGGGGCAGGTGCAGCGCAACCTCGATGCCGAGCTACATCTGACGCACACCGGTGAACCCTGCACATTCGCCGAAGCTGAGCAGGATCCGACGTGGCAAGCCGCGATGCAGCAGGAGATGGATTCCGTCATACAGAATCGTACGTGGGAGCTTGTTGATCTGCCAGCTGGCCATCGTCCAATCACTTTGAAGTGGGTATTCAAACTCAAGAAGAATGAGGCAGGGGAGGTGGTCAAGCATAAGGCAAGGCTCGTCGCTCGCGGTTTTGTCCAGAAGGAAGGGATTGATTATGATGACGCATTCGCACCCGTTGCCCGCATCGAGTCTATCCGCATCCTCCTTGCCCTTGCTGCCCAGGAGGGGTGGCACGTTCATCACATGGACGTCAAATCGGCGTTCCTCAATGGCGACCTAAAGGAGGAGGGAAGCGTCAAGGTCAGCTACATCAACACCATGGATCAGCTCGCTGACATCCTCACCAAGTCTCTGGAACGAGTGAAGTTTCTTGAACTAAGAACTCGAATTGGTCTGGTCCACATCAAACCGGAGACAACGCACAAGACTTAGGGGGAGATTGATAAACATAAGTCTTGTAGCTTCTTTTTTGCTTAGTGTTTAAGTTTTCTTAGTGGTTAAGTAAGTTTTCTTAGTGGTTAAGTTTTCTTAGTGATTAAGTTTTCTTAGTGGTTAAGTTTTCTTTGCTTATAAATAATGTACGAGGGATTCATTCTAAATAACAATAAAGAACAAACAATTCTTGAGTTCATCTTCTAACAGTATGCATCCCGCTGTTTATTATGTGGCCTTTCATCATACTGTTCAGCTTTATGGTCTCTTCTCCTCTTACTGTGCTTTGGTCCTCCATCATCATCTTTCATCAAAAACCATTTCATACCTGAAAAAGTTTATTTGTGAGATTTGGAGCATGTGTAATGGGTGTTCCAGGAGAAAAACCCCAGTAGCAATCCACAAGACTACCTTGCGTTTCCATCTCCACCACGTTGACTATTATCATCTTTCAGCATGTATTTAGAATGCGGTTGTCTGGTGGTGGGATCACCAGTGCAGTCCTTAGCAATGTGATCAAGAGAACCACATTTGAAGCACCCACCTCCTGCAAATTAAATTAGCAAATATGAAAAATAAATTGAGATACGAGAAGATATCAAGCCTTTTTGTTGCACTCAACTGCACTTATCAGAGAAACAGAAACCAGCCTGTTTATGAAAAACTCACACACCATCAGCAGAAGTAGAAGGGATTAGACAAACCATTACCTCCGCCCATTTGCCCTTTGCCTTTATATTGGGACCATAGTTTTGCAACACTTTGACTGAAGTCAGCATGTATCCTTCGGTCATCAATAAGAGCATTGTCCATCTGATTGAGGCAGCTTAGTGTCAATGTTGCCATAAAATACTGAAGATAATAACTTCAAATAGTATAGCATTTGGCGGAGAAAAAAAAAACACAGATTCAGCAAGCAATTACAGAGCAGACTTCACTGAAACCTCTTGATTGTACGTATTACAAGAAACTAAAACCCATTTCCCATTTTCAAGAATCAAACACATTTCCATCACATATTCTCTGCCAACTCTTTAAATATGAAGGTACTGCAGTAATATATAGGAAAGAAGATACAAGCCATGGATTATTTAAATAGGTAGAATGAAATGGTGGATGGCATCACAAATATAATGTAATATATAATGTCTGCAAGATCAAAAGGGAGTAGGCTATCATTCAATTGGCTAAGCTTAATGGCTTACAAGGTTGGGCCACCACAGCATGGCATATTCATAAGATGGTAATTGATATGGATGGTGCAAGAAGCATGCAAGGGTAGAATTAAGTACAAAAAGGACACTTGGTATAAGATCAGGTTAGAGAAACAAGGTCTTTTCAAGTGTAAGAAACTAGATGGATAAATCTTAGATTAGCAGGTTATCTCACCCACACCCCCCAACTAGCAAAGAAATAGACCTTCAATGATAATAATGACGAAGAAAAAGAAAACACTTACCAATTGAGCATGTCTAAATGCTTTCTAATAATCTGTGATTGCAAAAATCGAGCTAGGCCCAAAAAACATATATTTAGCTTTATTTTTCAAATACTTGGCGCCTAGCTTAGTTTTCAAAAGCATGAAGCGAGTTGAGGCGGCAAGGTATCCAAAAGTCAAGGAGTGAGGCGAGAGGCAGAGGTGAAAGGATCAAGGATACGAGGCAAACATGATTTTAAAACTATAATATATATATATATATATATATTATCACTTAAGTACACATTTCAAAATAATAATTTTGGTATTTATAAATTCTTTTTGTGATTTTATATCATTAATATCATTTAAACTTATAAGGTATAACATCTTAGACCCAAAAGGAAAAAACAAAAAAGAATACAATGCTGGACAACAAAACATAAGCTTCAAATAAAAAAATAAAATAAAAAAGGTCCAATGAAGGCAAAAAAGGAACAATAAAGATCCAAAACAAAACAATTAAAAAATAAAAATAAAAAACACTAATGCAGGGCGGCAGAAGGATGAGAAAAAATGCTGCAAACATGCCTTTGACATGAACCCTGCTATCTCGCCTCATTTCCTGATGCTGCCGCCTCTCACGCCTAGCGCGCCTCAACGAATATGCACCCCTCACACATTCTAAGGCAAACAAGAAGATCTGAGACGTTCGCCTATGGCGCGCTTTTTTAAAAACAGGCGCCTAGGCGGGCTAACCGGCTAAGCGCCCACTTTTTCTATAATTTACATAAAAATTAAAAAAAAAATGAAAGGTTATTTGTTCAATGATCCAAAAACTTTTTCATATTATTTTGTTGCTTTGTTGGATGATTTCAACTTTGAAATGCATAGTCAGGATGCTTCAATAAGGATTGATATCTAATGACTTCTATTTATAAACATAACAACAAATTAAATCAATTAGAGATTGCACGAGTCAAAACAAGGCAAGAGAACATCAGTTTCAATGTTGCAACATAGCTCCTTACAACTTGTCAAGACCGTCATAATTCACAAGCTATCACCTCACTTATACAACTTGACATCCAACTTGATGATATCCTAGGAAATCCACTGCACAAACCATTTCATTGCAGGTGGGACACATATATGATGAAACAAAATATCACGAGACTACTCTCAGAATCACTATCGACTACGAAAATGGAAAACCTGACTAGTATGGACCAACTGACATGCAATGAAACAAGAGACAAATAGGATTAAAACTAGTGGAATTTAAAATCCCAAAATAAGGTTCAAAAGTTACTTATGTACCTTAAAATATGCTTGCTCGCAGGCATCTTTGTCCTCAAATTCTGCAGCCAGAGAAGATAAATTTGAACTTTTTAAGTAGCAATTCCAATTATAGATCACAACATATATATATATATATATATATATATATATATATATATAATTAAAGCAATGAAAATAAATAATGGAAGATTAGATACATCTAAAAGTAAGCCTAATGAATTATGTTTATGCTAAGTGATCATTGATGTTAACCAGGTCTAAGGCAAACTGTCATGAGACTGGGCTTTTTAGCATTTCTACTTGTTTAGGCCCATTTTGTTAGACTTCTGTATTGTGTTTAATAGGCCCAAATGTATAAGGTTATAAACCTTTGCTTGAAGAAAGAAAAGGTAGGAAATGAATTATCAAACTTTCTCTCTAAACTCTGTCTCCTTTCTCGCACTCTCTCTTCCCTCTCTTCTCTTTCTCGCACTCTCCCTTCCCTCTCTTCTCAGATTTCTCTTATCTTCTTCTATAATTCAACAATTATATCAATGGAATTCCCCAGCAAAAGTGAGACCGTTACACAAACAATGTAGCAAACCCAATATTTCTATTGTAGGAAATCTTGCAGACATAAGACAATGGTCAATATTATAATGCCCATTATAAAAAACAAACAAACTGAATCATAGTTTATTAAACAAGGATCAGTAGAAAGTAATTGAGGAATAAGAATCATAAGAGCAGGCAATTTGTTCCCCAGATACAATAATCAAGGTCATAGAAGTACCTCTTGGAAGAAAAGCTCACCTATAAAAGCGTAGCACAAACTGTCCCCAGTTTTGTGGTCTCGGATAACTTCAGCACTGTGAATACCGAGTACGTAAGATACACCGGACTAAACCAGTAAATTGTAAGAAGATGGTTAAATAGCCTAAGCATTAAGAGACTCACGATGTTACAACCCCAAAACGAGAAAAGATCGTATGCAAGTCCTCATCCTACCAATAGACGAAAACAATATCAGAACATTTACCGAGGGTTCAATCCTAAAACATAGTCCAGATCACGCAGTCAACAAAAATAATCTCCTGCATAAATAAGAGCATTTAGATCTGAAATGTCCTTTACCTCAGTCACTGGATTTAATTTGCAAACAAACAGGACATTATCAGGAGGCTTTATCTCAGCTTCAGGAATGTCCCCTATCTGCGACATAAATTAGCCCGAGTCACATAGAAAAAATGCTAGTATCTATATATGTTTCATCTCTAAGTGAAATGGTAAATATATTGATGTGGGAAAAAACCATACAGTCTCAAGTACTACTGCTCGAGAAAGGGCATCCTTTTCTCGCAAAACCTCCTCAAGCTCTTCTGGATTTAGTTGCTCATCCATAGGGATCCAATCATCTTCAAGTCTCACATCATCATCAACCTAAATTTATTACCAATCACAAAGCTATAAGTAAACCAATTGTTCTTAATTACAACAGTTTCTTTATCACATATAAAAATAACAAAATAAAGTATACAAGATAGAAATAATGAACAGAGTTACAACCATAATTGAAGTGACTAGGCAATATAAGAAACATTATAGTATAATTAATGAGTTACAACCATAATTGAGTAGAGTTTTTGAAAAGCAACAGAAGAAACCATTAAAGATGAAATACAAAAGAAAGTTACCCACCAACCTCTATACTAATGAAGAAAACAACATGAGATTTCTTTAAACCATCTTAGTCAATACACAAAGACCAATAATAGACAGATCGACAATGAATCATGCATCTACATTCAATATCAATCATTCTTTAGGCAGCTTATCTTATAATTAATTTATGTAGCAAATAAGAAAGAAAGATAACATTGTCCGTCTCCAATTGTATGAAAGAAATCATGTTCCAAAGAGAAGTATAATTGTCAAGTGTACGGAACCTGCAGAATAGAACTATTACTTGACTAAGTTATGGTCACCCTGCAAATCCTCGATCTAAGTCTCAACTCTTTGTCTACATGATCTCTAATCATTTAATAGTCTTTTCTTTGAAACCAACCTTCTGAAACACCCATAGTGAGATAAAGGTTGCACAGGGATAATATACAAATAGAAAACATGTAAAATAATTCATTACTTCATCCTTTGGTTTTCTTTCAGGCGAAGCATCCGGGATCAATTCAGCTAGCTGGGGAGGATCATCAAAAGGATCATCTAGTGCATAAGTGTGTTTGATCCTGCACAATTGAACTTGTTAGAAGAGAATTGGATGGATAAAATTGGCATTGTTTGAATAGTTGAAACCAATTGCAAGAAGCAACATAATCATACCTGATGTTTTTATAGGGTTTGTTCTTGTCATCCACATAAGCTTCATTTATTCTAGTAAGTGTTTCCAAACCTTCAGCAACCTCCCCAAACACCTTCCAATAGCAACAATGGGAATTTTTCGAGATATAAAGCAGAGCTTATAAATTGATGTTATTTATTTCTTCAGATGAAAATGAGTGTGGAGCAAGCATTTAAATATGGCTATTGAAAGCATCCTATCAAATATGGTGTGCAAAATAAGCCTATATAACAACCATGACCTATATGATTATCTGGCATTGGAACTTCTAAATAAGTCTAAAACAACATTATATAACTTATAAAATTATAAAGAAAATATTTCTTTGGTTTAGTTTACATTAATCTTTTCCATTAGGAAAGATAGCACAGTCATCCAAAGAGACCGTTTAGTGAAAATGGGAATAGAACTTCAAAAGTTAACTCCAGCAAATGGACAAAAAGCTAGCCAACATATTGTTGCTGTCACCTACTTCTCTCTATCTCTCTCTCTCTCTCAAAATAAATAAATAAATAAATAAAATATCAAAATCATACGGAATAGGTTGCATCTAGGTCTCGAGTCACAATGAGATATATTTTATTTATTAGGAAATAAAAGATTCAGAATGTATGTAGAACAAACGGTGTGGGAGAAATTTTACATCAGAGGTCTCACAGTATGTTTGCCATCCAGGTAATCAAGATCTTCACACAATGTGATATAGAACTGAAAAGGGAAAAAATGGTCTAGGCACATTAAAAAAAATATTCACAGCAAGGGGATCGTCCAGTAGTCTGAAAAAATCACTTCTTACAAACAATAATATAGAAAATTGCACCTGAGAAGCATTCAGATTCTCCCCAGCAGAAGCCATGGCCACACTCCCGATCTTTGAGTGTTTAACATCCAGGTGTATTTCATCACCAAAAAAACGAGCCTGAGCACCGTATAAGAATCTGAAATGAAAGATAATAGGAGGGTCAAGTGTGAGAAATGAAAGTCACATTAAAACACCAAGAATCCATATAGATAATTACAAGCTGAAAGACAATGCAAAGGAACAATTTTTTTATATCCCAACCTAAAGTAATCTAAATCATCTGATATCAAATATATTCTCCTTTGTGTTCACCATCCATTAGAAAATGCAAACTGAATTCTAAGGTAACGCAGATGGAGATATAATTTACCCTACAAAATTCCTTACTTGTACAGAGAATCACCCCCAGATCCCGTACCGGTGGGATCACCAGTCTGTGCTGTTAAGTCTTTCTGAACTGTGTGGAAGAGGCATCCATTATAGTACTTGATTCTGCAACCAAAGAAATTATGTTAAGATCAAAACCCATTCAATATATTCTCCTTGAAATGGTATACACTAGAAAATCGAGCATCGGATGGAAGAATTAAAGTCATGAAGGTTTAGTGAATGCCAAAATGAAATTTTAAAGTTTTGAAACGCAAAACTACAACTTCCGGTAGCAAAAAGGTTGCTACGGGAACTGTAAAAATTGTAGACTGGCTATATGAAGACACTATGTATGAATCTGAAGCAATTTTTCATAAAATTTTGCAGACCAAACTATAACCAAGCAGTAAATAACTTCATTCAGCATGAGTCGGTGTCCAAACATGTTGCGGATGACTTCGCGGCAAGACGCAATAGTTTCAAATGAATATAAATTGACTCAAACTGAGACTAATCATTGTATTCAGGGCGCTTTCACACGAATGCTCGAATACATGAAAAACTCAAAACGCCATTTGGTCATGCAAACTGAGCACGAAGAAATTAAACGATAGAAACAAAGGCAATTTACTTGCAGAGCTTGAGAAAGTTCTTGCAGGTCAATGGGCAACGATCAGTGAACAAATCCAGCACCATATCTCCCAAACTCGTAACCAGCATCACCGACATCGTTCACTCGGTGGAAATAGGCCAGGCCGGGCCAGGCTTTAGAGAGTTTAAACTAATGATGAAGTACCCTACATATAAAATAGAGAGTTTAACTTCAACAAGATGTGGCTTTAGATAACAATTAAGAATCTAGAATAGAAATTACTTTAGCATAGATTGAAGACATTCCACAAACAACTAATCTCCAGTTCATTTTTAGCTTAGGAAGTTCAGAAAATGCACAAAAAGCCAAAACCTAAAACCAAACATTTGAAATGTAATGTGAAAGTCATTAAGCTGAGTTCATTATTTTTTTTTAAAAAAATAACATAAAAAATTAATAAACAGCTTCTATTGCAAGATAACAACTACTCCCTCCGTCGCGGCTGAATTGTCCCGGTAACTTTGGGCACAATAACCAAGGAGTGTGAGTGTAAAGTAAGTTGAGTGGAATTAATATTTTATTGTTAGTGCGTGAAAAAGTTACATTTTCAAGTAATGGGACAATTGAGGTGGGACGGAGAGTGGGACAATTGAGGTGGGACGGAGGGGGTAACTTATATGATATCATTGTACTAAATATCATTCCTCCCATTTAAAGAAAGTGCACAAGATACAACCTCTAAAGACCTGCATTATGCATTAAAACATATAGATACAGTCCAAACAATGAAAGCTGAGTTGCTAACCTCAATGTTTAGTCTAGATTAATATGAATTTATGCAGCCGAAAACAAGCTCAAGTCCAAGAATGCAAATCTTCTAAAGCAACAATCGACTGCAATTAGGTAGGAATAAAAAAAATCAAAACTTCATGAGCGGGAGGTGACTTAGATTCTTACACACGAGTGCGATGGTGGTGCAGCCGTGCACGATAGCGGTGCAGGAAGCAGTCCGCGCGGTGTGTGAAGAAACGGCGGTGCAGGGGCAGCGGTGTAGGGTGCGGCGATGCGTGGCGACGGTGCGGAAGGGGATATCTGGCCGGGGATTTCACTGGTGTGGCTGCAAAGGGTGCACTATATTTGTTCAAGAGACCCAATATGTAGCCTTGGCCCAGCCTATATAAATAAATAGGCTTTTTAATAAACTCAAGTTTCGCCTCATTATTAAATAGGCCGAATTAGGCTGGGCGGCTTAAGTCCCTGTCGGACGGTCCGGCTTATTTTCTCCCTTAAGTCTCTGACCTCAATTTGATGAAATTTTTAGTACTCCTTCGGTCCCTTATTATTAGATACGGAATACGGAGGAAGTGGGGCATGAACCAATACAAATAGTAAATGAATGTTTAAAGAAAGATTAACATAAAAAATATTAATAAAATAATTACTAATTATAATCTTAAAAAATTCAAGAAATGCAGGCAGTGGGCGGTGGTGACTCCCGGTTGTGGACGGTGGCACTGGGCGACGGTGGTGCGGTGGTGGTGAGATGCTGCGATGGTGGTGAGATGCCGCGATGATGGTGTGAATGGTGGTGAGAGACGACTGTGACTGGATCGGAGGGTTGAACGGTGGTCAGAGGCAGAGAGAAGCAGTGGCGTGGTGTAGGGAGAGAAGCAACGGCGGTGGTGGTGAGATGTGTTGGTAAGAAGCGACGGCGGCGGGTGGTGAGACACCGTATAGTTGCAGTCAAAGGGTGGTGAGAAGCGACGGCAATGGTGGTGAGAAGTGACGACGGTGGACGGTGAGATGTGTTGGTGAGAAGCGAGCAGCGGCACAGGAAGATGAAAATGAGAATGAATTTAGATGGGTGGGGATTTAGGATTTCAAAGGGTAGGGTGGGAATTTGTAGAAAATTTGGGGTAGGGTAGTAATTTTAGGTGTAGTTAATTTTGATTAAATTGTATTAAATTTTTTATCAAATTAGGAAACATGTCTAATAAACAGAACGGATCGAAAAGGAATACACGTCTAATATGATGAGACGAAGAAAGTATTTGTAAAGTTAGGGATTTAGACCAAAGGGTACCGTGAAAAAACATCGGCGATAATAATCGTCGAAAAAACCCAAATCCCAAAATGATTACCGACCCTCGATTTAAAGGATAACGATTGCCGTAGCATATTGCTAATGAAGAAAATATTAAAAATTGAAGTAAAAATTAAAAATGAGTGGCACCGATATATGGAAGAGTGGGTTATACATACGTGTAGTAGATATTCGTATAAATTAGGGTTCCCTATCAAGTTTTATTTGTGACATTAGTCTCGCTATATCATGTCGTTTATTTTAGTTTCTTCAATTTTGTGTTATATTATTTTTTTATATAAACATGTACTACTATTTATTAAAATTAATATACTCAAATGTTTTAGAAATTTTTTGGTCATAAGTAATACATTTTTACCATTGGGCTATGAGTAATGAGATGGTATTTTTTTTTTAATATATTAGTTTAAAACTCATGAATCAAACGTGTCAAAAATATCTAGGATCATGGATGCATAACTTTTTATGAGCAAAAGCTCTTTCACCGAAGCACTAGAATGAAATACGATAAAGTTATATTTTTTCTTTACAAAGTAATCCGTCCGTTCCGTGCTAATAATTATTTTTCCTTTCGGCATGGAAATTAAGAGTTATGGGTGTAGAATGAGTTAGTGAAATTAATATTTTATTATTGAATGTGAAAAAGTTGTCATTTTTAGAAATGTGACAATTCGATTAGAACGCCCGATTTGGTAAGTGTGACAATTCAGCTGGGACGGATGATTTGGTAAGTATAACAATTCAACTGGGACGGCAAAGTATTAAAAGTATTTATAATTACGAATATTATTAAATACATATGACAATTTAAAAGATTAATTTTACATATATATATATATATATAATTTATTTAAAATTTATGTAGGCAACAAGAATTTGGTGACGAAAATTTAGAAAAACTACAATAATTTATCATATATATTTGCATGCTGACGAGTAATTTTGTAAATATTGAGTGTCATATGAGACACGTGAATTTTCTTGTATTGAATTTTTGTTCCAATCAGAATTAAAACAAAACTAATTATTTCACTTATATTTTAATAATATGCACAATTCATAATAAATTTAAAAATAATAATAGTTTGTAATAAAGTTAAATATATTTGGGACACAAATAAATAATCATTACGCTTTATTTACGTCAAGATTATTATTGTTATTTGAATCGTGAATTTTTCATAAATATTACTTTTTCCTATATATTTGTCTTATCGGTTATAATTTTATAAACTTGTTTAATAATGTAAACTACTGAATTTGTTAAATAAAAAAAAACAAATAAAGATATTTTGTTAAAAATAAAATAATAATATCACAGGGGATATTTTGGAAAATAATAATATTATATTTAAAAAATTTATAAAATAAGATTGAGAAAAACTAAGAAAGACAGAAGTTTATTTTTCACGTTCTAACATCAAGAATTAGAAGAATTATATTTGAAGGCAGTGCGCGGATTTTAAAATGAAAAGTTAAAATTTTAAAAATATTTTACAAAAAATTTTTATATATTATTTATAAAAAAAAAACATCACACTATCTATATATATTCTAGTGGAAATACTAAAAATGGCCATTTTTGTTATATTAAAACTTTAAATAGCCATTTTTATGTACATATTTAAATAATGTCCAAAATAATTAAAACTTCTACAAATACCCTTACTCTAAACCTTATTTTTGCTGATTTGAATCTTATCAATCATTTTTACAATATTATTTTCTTTTTACTTAAGTTAGTGATTAAAAATATATTTATCTAATTATTATTTATATTATTTTTGCTTTTCAAATTGAAACCATAAAACTTGCTTTTTTTTTCCATTTAAAGTTTAATTGGATGTTTGCAATTATGACCAATTAAAGTTAAATGATATTTGCAATTATAATTTAATTTGCAATAATGGTATTCGGTCTTTGAGATTAAGAAAAAAAAAAGAATTAAAAATATTTATAAAATAAGTAGAATGTATTTGCAATTTGAAAAAAAAAGAAAGAATGAATTAAAAAATAATAAGTTTTAAATAATGCGCTTTGCGAAAAAAAAGAATTAAAATAATAAAAAAACTAAGTACAATGTGGTTGTAATTTGCAATTTGAAAAAAAAAATGAATTAAAAAATAATAAATTGATGTGGTTTGCGAGAAAAAAAATGAACCAAATGTGGTTGCGATTTGCAATTTGAAAAAAAAAAGAATGAATTAAAAAATTATAAATTTTAAGTAATGTACTTCCTTTTGCTACTTGTGATTTGAAAAAAAAAATGAGTTAAAAATTAAAAAAAAATAATGTGATTTGAGGAAAATAATATAATAACTAATAAGAAATCTAAAATATGAGAATCAAAATTGAAAAGTAAGGGTACTTTACAAATAACTAGTTTTGAATATGTATATAAGAATGGTATTTAAGGTTCTTAAATAGTAGAAATAACTATTTAAGATTTTGACTCTATACTCTATATATCTATATCTATATAATATATATATCTATTTATATATATTAAATCAAAATAATCACAAAAAATTATTCCTTCCAAAACTTTTATGTATTAAATTTTTGTATTTAAAAAATTAAACATCACATTATCTATATCTCTTCTATGTATCTGTATTTATATAATCTATATTTATGTAAATATTAGTCTACAAAAATGATTCCCTCCAAAACATATAAATATATAGCAGTTTTTTCTTTTAATTTTTATAGCAATAATTTTAATGTTCTTTTTACCTCATTTTCAATTTTCTCGATTTCATGTGAAATAATTTTATATTAACATAATAAATACTTTCTAAAATAAAAATCACAAATGTTACCATTTTTTCCTTAAAAAAAAAATTACATACAATCTAATTTTTTTTATTGTATTTGCTATGCTTTTTTAATATTATAATGATAATAATATTTTAAACATAAATATATGTGTGTTAGTTTTTCTTTAAATTTTGAGTTTCACTAATTATTTAAAATAAATAATAGTAGAAAGAATCGTCTAAATTATAGGATATCAAAAAAATTTGTAGGATATTTGATGAGCAACTTCAATAATTACATTTAGTATAATGATTCAAGTTAGATTTTAAATTTTGGATGGAATCATACCAACATTAAGGCACCGAATTCTTTAGCAAGAGTGGAAATCGTAAGCATGTGTTGTGGAATAATAAATTGACGGAGTTTTTGCTATGCATGAATGTGTGAAGTCTCTTTTTTACTATCCTATGCTTTTATATCATACTTAGAAAACTTACCACGTGACTTTATTCTAAAACCTAAGCCACCGCCTCATATTTCAATATTTCATTTCAGACAGCTCATTTGAGACATGTGGGCAAGTCTTGGAAGGTTGTCTGAGAAAGTTTTATGAGCTAGGATCTTTTATTGATATAATTAATGCTTTTAATTTGTAGGTTAATTTATCGCATTTTCGAGCTTGCATGTTGCCTGCTAGACCTTCGTGACTTAGGTTTGATGTTTTTTATAAATTTTTTTTAAAATTTGAGCTTGTTAGACCTAATTATTTTGACCATAATTAATAAATGAATGAAAACAATTGTGAAGCTAAATAAAGGGTAGGGCAGGGTTATGTTGGACACCTTCTTATTTTGTTATTTTTTTTTATTTATGATTTTTCATATTTTTAAATATTGTGTTTTATTTAACAAAAAATTTACATATGAGATCGAATAATACATGAATTAATTGAAGTGGAGAAGTTAATTTTCCTAAAAATCAACTGAATATTGACCCTTGTGTACAAACATTTTCATTAAAGAAATAATGATTTCATGCAATTGATATATACCTTAAATTTATAAATTATTGAGATAATAATTACAGTACATATTTTCATTAATTGGTAAGCAAAAGAGTGAAGGGTGGCAATTGGTGTGCGTGAGTGTGAGCTGAGGTCGAAGGATGAGGCTTTTGTTTTCCACCATTCATCAAAGATAATAATAATAATAAACTAGTAGGAGTATTAAAATCCAGCCCCTCTTATTTTCCTGCTTTTTGCCTAAAAGAAGTGCATCACAAGGGTGAAGTAGAACTAGAACTAGAACTAGAATAGAAGAAGATAGATAGGATAATGGCACTAAGAATGTGGGCTTCTTCTACTGCCAATGCTCTCAGACTCTCTACTTGTGCTTCTAAATCCAGACCCTTTTCAACAGGTTGGTAACAACAATCCCACTCACTCTCTTTCATCTTCCTTGGTTTCTTGTTAAACAAAGTTTTTTTTTCAGTGTTGGAAGGTTTGAAGTATGCTTCTTCACACGAATGGGTGAAGCATGATGGCCCTGTGGCTACCATCGGAATCACAGACCATGCCCAGGTTCTCTATCTCACACTCACAAAATGCATAGTTTAGATGATTATTCAAGTTTCTGCTCTCAAATCCACAATAAATCTTGTCATCCTCAAGAACTCGACCAAGTAATAGCAATACCTATATATGCTGCAAGCAAACATTATTACTTGTGAAGAAATAAAATTGTGCAATGACATATGTTCAGGACCATTTAGGAGAAGTTGTGTTTGTGGAGTTGCCGGAGGCAGGGAAGGAAGTGAAGCAGGGGGGCAGTTTTGGAGCCGTGGAGAGTGTAAAGGCCACCAGTGATGTGAACTCCCCCATCTCTGGCCAGGTGGTCGAGGTCAACACTAAGCTAACCGAGTCTCCTGGACTGGTAATAGTCTCAATAAAATAAATAAATCACTTTCTTACATCCAACCTCGTGTTGAATGAATGAATGATCTGTCAGATTAATACAAGCCCATACGAAGAGGGATGGATGATCAAGGTGAAGCCCAGCAATCCTTCAGAGCTTGGAAACTTGCTGGGATCCAAGGAGTACACCAAGTTCTGTGAAGAAGAAGATGCTGCTCACTGATGATCACATCATGTCCCAATATGATTCTTTTCATTTCTTGCATGGATATATAATATTGTACTACTTCTTTTGCTCTTCATTTTGTCTATCATCTCATCTCTTACTTCTTCACAAAGATTCAAATAATAATAATTCACAAATTAACATGTTAAAACTAGTAAGGCAATACAAAACAGATATCACAAGTCAGAAACTGGGGAAAAACAAAGATGTGGAGTATTATTTATCATTCACATCTGGTAATTTACATGATGAAGAAGAAGGCTGATTTCAGAATGCTGAGAGGAGGGCGGATTTGCATCCAGTGACATCAACCCAAACTTCATTGACGCGGGAGAAGATCTTGAAAGGGGAATTATACTGTGCAATAGAGTAGGCATAATCACTCTGTGAAGAAGATGAATTAGCCCACTGAGACCTGCTCAGACTCACAGCAAGCTTCTCAGCCTCCTTCACAATGTTGTTGTCCCTAGCGAACCCTGAGAATTTCCTCACGGCAATGCAGTGGGAGTACCACCACTGGGGTTGGAGGTTGAGTTCCGACAGGGGAAGGGGAGGGTCGGCCTCAAACTTGGAGGGGAGATACAGCTTCACATAGTATGCCGATGAGTGAAGAGGGCCGGCATCCGGGACTATGCTCGTTAGGATCGGGAAGGTGATGGGCAACCTGGAGTAATTCAAGTTTGCACCTTCTGTATACTGGAACAGTCTGAAATGGTTCAAACAGATTGATTGGTCTCTAATTCATCATCCATCAAAAGTGAAATATGAAAGAGAGAGAGAGAGAGAGGGTACCTGTGGAAGCCGTTCTTGGTGGCTTTCTCAAAGGAGATATCATCGACGGGGGCAGTCATCCAAGCTGATTCTGTGTAAAATCTCACCTCGAAATCGGATTCTGAGTGGACTAGTGTGTACTGAGGTGATTCAGAGGGCGTTTTCTTGCTTTCAGTAATAACAGTTGACAGTGTTAAGAATAGGATAAAGATTGTTGCACCATCCATTTCCATGGACAGATTGAAGGGAAGAGATGGAATCAATTTCCTGAATTAGGATTCTTCAGATTGGAGAAACCGATGGATATGGAATAGACGACTCTGGGGGGTAACCGTAGAGAACCGTAGAAATGGAAAAGAAGAGAACCTCACACGATTCTCGCAACACGCGACTTTGCTCTATATATGATTCTTTTACGTTTTTAACCCTTCCCGTGTTTTCTCTTTAAGAAAAAAAAATAAAAAAACTCATCTAATATAGGATGTTATTTAACATAGAGAGATTGTAAGAAACAACATAAATCCTGATCAAGAAATCATGAATTTGTATACCTAGCTTCCATATGTTTTTTATATATCTATATATCTATATATTATACTAAAGGAGTTCCAAATTTTTTGAAAAATGTGCACAAATAAAAATTATTAAATAAATTAATAATATTTTTACAATTATTACTTTATGGTTGGATAATATAGTATTAAAAAATGTACATGTTGAAATAAAATGATTCTTTATCGAAAATATATTAGAAATTATTTTTGTTAAAAAATTAATTTAATATAATTATATTCAGAAATAATCTAATTTTAAAATTGTTAAAACTTTACATTAATTGAATCATTTAGCAAATAAACTTTAGAGTTTCTAAATTACAAAAGTTATTTGAAATGAAAAACAAAACAACATGTTTGCAATATAGTTTGAATATCATAATTCTCATTTCATTATTTTAATTTTGGATCAATATTATTTTGAGAAATTAGTGCCTTTTAATTCATAATATCTATTTATTTTTACAAATATAACCTAATAACTATAATTTATAAATGTTAGACATTAACTTGGTAAAATGAACAAACTTAGAAATTACACCATAATTTTCGGTGGAAGATATTAAATTAGAAATACAGACAAATATTATAAGTTAAAATATAATTTATGAGCACTATGTTATTTTTGTAAAGTTGGCAAATGTTAGTAGTGTAAATGCAAATACTTTTATTTTGGGTATAATTTTGAATAAATATTATATATGATGAAAGTTTATTGTTTTTCATGCATTTTTATATAATATTATTTTAATCAAACTACTATAATATCTTTTATGTGATCATTTATATACAATAAAAATATAAATTATTATTCAATAAAGTAAATAATATTATGGTATTTTTTAATAAATCATTTGTATATTATTTTGAAGAATATTTGTTTGCGCAACGCGCGGGTGTAAATCTAGTATATTTTAAAAAAGAAACACAGAAATCACACCATGAAATTGAAGTTGTGATTATTTATACTTGAAGATTTCTTGAATGTTTTCATGATATTTCACTTTACGGTATGCCCATTTGCTAATGGAGTGAAGCCCAACGGGCTACGAATTGTCCAATACCCATTTGTAATGATTGATAAATAATGTTCTATACAAATAAGATCGGAAAAAAATAATAATGATATGGTCAATTATTTAATATACGAATTTTAAATAAAAAGTTCGTTTCTAGTCATAATTTTAATAAGTAGCTAGTTTTTCGGACTAGTCTTAATTCATTTTTTTGTTTCAATAACACATTAAAGGACAAAAATAGAAGATTATCACAAGCAAAAAATTGATAATAAAATGAGTGGCTACTTATCCATATTACCAAATAATTTAAAGACGCCATAATTAATATTTTAATGTCAATTTGATAAATATATTTCCCTACAACTTCAAGTGCCAGCCAAAAAAGAAAAGAAATGCTTTAAAACTCTCAGTTGGTATTCTATGTGGGGGAGAAGATTATTATTGATAGCTAGCTATGAGATGAACCTTGGACCATTATTATTTTATCACTACACTTTTCAATTTTTTAATAAATACTAGCTTTGCACCCGCACGTTTAGGGCTGTGCATTCGGTCGGTTAGGTTGAAAACCGACCAAAATTCTTAGTACCGAAAAAACCGAACCGTATTGTAAAACCGACCGAAAACTGAACCGATCAACCTATCAACCGAATTGACAACTGAATCGAATAATTCGGTTCGGTTTCAGTCGGTTCGGTTCCAACCGAATTTCAGCAATAATTTTATATACATTTCCTATACCTGATGCATTTCACAACATAAAATCCAACTCCAAAAATCCAAATCCAACTCCAAAACATAAAATAAGAAGGACGAGCAGCAGGATGATTAAAATAGCAGCATCTTCAAAAATTAGAAGGACAAGCAGCATCTAAAATAGCAGGCATCTTCACAGTCGAGACTCGCCGAGCGAGAGGGGGATTGCGAGAGGGGGCAGTGACAGGGCGAAAGCGGCGCCGGTGCGGCGACAGGACGAGAGTGGCGCCTGTGACAGGGCGAGAGCGATGCCGGTGCGGTGACATGGAGCCAGAGGGCGGGGAGGGCTCAGGGGCAGGGCTAGGGCTGTAGTGTTGAAGGGTTTTGTTGGGGAATGGGTTGAAATTGAATATATTAGGTTAGATTGTTATTATTATATTATATATAATTTAATTTATAATTATTATATATCTATTTCGGTCGGTCGGTCGGTTCTTTCGGTTCCAAATGAAAGAACCAACAACCGAACCGAATGGGATCGGTTTTGAAATTTGAAAACTGAGAACCGAACCGAATTGTGCAGAATCGAACCGAACTGACCAAATTTCATCAGTTCGGTCGATTTTTTCAGTCCGGTTCGGTTTTTGCTCACCCCTACGCACGTTGTGCGAATGAAATAAATAATATCGTATATTATAATATAATTAACAATATTATATTTTTAAGAATAATTTTTTTAAAACTTCATTCGTTTATAAACTAAAATTAATCATATTATTTAAATACAACAAATAAAATAAAAAGTGAAAATATAATGTTTTAAAGAAAAGTAATAGAAATAATTTTATTGACATTTATTATTGTTTCTTTATTGGGGAAAACTGACAAAAAAAAATTAGTATGTTAGTAGAAATTATGTTAGTGAAAAAAAGTTTAATACTTTTTAAAATAATTATTCAAAAAATATAAATAGATTTTTTGCAGGAATGATTACACTATTCTATTTTAATATATATATAGATAGATAGATAGATAGATAGATAGATTTATGGTTTTAAAAGATTTTATTTGCTCGACAGTTTTCTTCCTAGCTTTCTCTGGGACTAATATGTGTAGATTTTTATTTTTTTAAATGAGCTTAACTTGAATATAATTTTTTGGATCGGTATTTGAATTTATTAATTTTTTTATTCAAATGTTTATATTTTTTTAGTTGGCTGAATTATAAATATTAGACATTTATTTATCAGCATGTTTAGAATAAAATTTTTGAAATGAGTTTACAGTTTACTTTTATTATAATAAATTTTTATAGCCATGTAATATTTTTGGGTTGTATGACAGTTTTCTTTGTGTGACAGACAATTTTCCACGTTTAGACTTCTTTTAAAATAATTTTGACTTGTAATTCTTTGAGCACATATTTGAGTTTTATTAATAATTCAAGTGTTTACATCTTCTTCTTTAAAAAAGAAATAAAAAATTGGGTCGAATTATAAATTTTGGGCAGTTTTTTGTCTGCATGTTTATTCATAAAATTTATGAATGGATTTTTTTTGTTCTAATAGAAGAAGCAACTCGATAAGCTATTCATAATTTTTTTAAAGTCGATGCTAAAAATTAGAGTCATAACAACTATGCATGATTATTTTTTTATAAACAATTATTGACTTGTAATATTTAATATTGTTGATTTTATAATGATTAATTTTATTAAATATTGATTGGCGGTAATTTTTCTATACATATTTGTATTTTATTTCTTTTATGTATGAGAAAAAATAATTGTAGAGAAAAATTTTGTGTAAAAACTAAAAATTTTAATTTACATTTGTTGATAGTGAGATTTGAACCCGGACAATTTGGACAAAAAATTTAGATTTGCCACCTCAAACCAACTCAACTATATTTATATTTGATATAATAAATAATAATAATATCTTTAATATGTATATGGATGTTTTTTTATAGTTTTGGCGGGAACAATTATTTCTACACTTCTTTGCTTTAGTATATATATAGATATGGAATTATATAATCTTCATCTTCACCAACAAAATACGAAAATTAACTTTTAACATATACTTTTAAATAAAAAAGAGATGGGAGGCATAAATAGGAATAAGCATTGAAAACTTTCAAGATTAAGATATGGACATGACCAAAAAATGATGAAACCTTATACTCCCTCCGTCCCACATTAATAGTCCCATTTGTTTTTGGCACAATTACCAAGGCATGTGAGTGTAGAATGAGTTGAGTGGAATTAATATTTTATTGTTGAGTGTGAAAAAGTTACCATTTTTAGAAATGAAACTATTAAAGTGGGACGTATGAAAATGGGAAATGAGACTATTAAAATGGGACGGAGGGAGTAGAATGCAATATAGTTTTGGCATAAAGAAAAGTGAAAGGGGTTTGAAGTACATAGACCCCAACCCACATTTTCATGCTTCTATATAATTTGATGACTTGCTTTGAGTTGTCCACACAATCCTTTATAACGAAGGCAACATCTGCCACTAAATGCTTTCTTTTCTTGTAGAAGATGGTGGGAATTGGGTTGGCTGTGGGGGCACCCCTCCCTTAAATGTCAAGATTCCTATGTCAAACCTTTTTAATTCACAAATGAGTGACCACAAGTTGAGTGGAGTTAAACTCGAGTCTGAGCTCAATAAGAAAATTCGAAGCTCAAATTAGATTAGATAGAACTTAAAACTTTAAGTTCAAAAAAGATTCAGTGGCGAGCTTGAAAATAGGGGCACATCCACACCCAGGCTCAGTTCGCCCCTACGGGATTTGTAAAAATGTGTACATTTATGTATATTTATGTTTGGAAAAAATAAAATAATAAAGCGTCGATCCCACAAAACAAGAATCAAGCCCCCACGAAGCTCGAATCTGCATTCACCCCTGCTCGAAAACTTAAATCTATATATATCTAAAAGCAGGACCCTTGAAAGCATTATATTTTCTCACTCAAAGGTTTCTTAAGGAAATAAATTAATTAATTTGATTGATAATAAACAAATCACGTGGGAATAAGTTAATAAATGAAATATAGCAATATATTAAAAATGGTAATAAATAAAAAAAATTTATGGATTAGAAAATATGGCATATGAGTAAAATAAGAAATTATTACATTAATGCATCATTTCGTGGCTCAATTAACGTCAATAAAATTAAATTATATAATTGACATATTAAATATGGTAAGTATATAACTATTATAATTTATAAATAATTAGTATTTCTTAGAATTTCATTACTTAAAATTGATTAGCAAATTTAATGAATTAAAAAGGTAGAACATGTATTATAATTAACATAATAAAATATTATGAGATTAAATAATGCTATAATATACTAATCAAGAAATTAAAGCTGCTGTTAATTAATTATGGCAAAATTATGGGCATTAGGTGTTGATTTTAATCAATTGATTGACATCAATATGGTCTAAAAAAGAGTATAAATAGAATACTCATTGTGTTCTCAGACATTGTCTTTCGGAAGGAAGGAAACGAATCTCTTTTCATCTTAATTGTTGAAGGTGCATGCATTTTAATAGAAAAAATATGTATTCATTTGTTGATCCATTGTTCCTTATTTTGCAGGTATTATTAGATCAACTCTATTGTTTGGTGAGAGGAAAACACATGTAAAGTTATTTTAAACTGTTAGTAGCTTCGTCAACTAATTCAGAATAATATATTTTTGTCCTAGCGTAAAATATTTTGAATTTTTTGTTTTTTTCACATTTGATAATCTATTCATAATGTAATCTAATTTTGAATTTTTTATTTTTTTCACATTTGATAATCTATTCATAATGTAATCTAAGTTATCGATTTATTCTATTTGTAACATTTCATGTAGTTCAATTAGATTAATTATTTCACCACTTTTTTCTCATCTATGTATGTTGTATTAAAAATGTATTTTTCACATAAATTTATCGTTCAATTTATTTTTCATCCAACTATTTAAGAATAAATGAAGATTTGAAGATGTCGCATTGAAAACTTCAATTTGTTTACTTTGTCAATTTATGTTGATTGTTGTTTTACAATTGATGTGTATTTGATGAGAATGAGCACATGCTCTATTTACTAAAATATGATTTGCGTCCCTTCGTTCGGGCTATAATGATTAAAATACTTTATATGTGGCTAATAGGTCACATGTACTTTCTAGGAATACTGGGTGTATGTTTAAAATTAATAATGCATACCAATTAAAATAATAAAATAATATATGAACTGAGAAATTTAATTAATGCTATATGTGAAATATTACTTAAAAGTGGTAGAGAAAAAGAATAAAATATTATATTCTTTTCATTTCAATATCATATGTTGGTATAATAAATCTGAATTGTAAATTTAAAATGCCGATAATAATGATAACAAAAAATAATTATACTATTAACATGATAAAATAATTTTTGAATTAAATTATATATTAATTAATGAACAAGTGTTCACATTAATAAGGTTAATTCTAAAAGCATAGATTGAAAACAAGAAAAATTTAATTAATTTTTAAGTAGTTGATATATTGAGTATATAAAAATATTGCTCACAGTTTTTCTCCATCACTCTTATAAATTCTAATAAATGATAAATAATTAAAATAGAGCAGTTTTTTTATTAAAATATATATATTAAAATAATTGTCTAGAACATAGAGCTTTTTTTTTTTTTTATCAATTTTAGTTATGTGTGTTGAGGTAGGCAGAAGCGAAAATGAAAGACAACACATTTAAATTTCAAATTCAATTATATTAAGTTTTAATATTAAATAATACGAACTCAAGAAATATAGTGCATTACATGGATATATATTAAAATATTGAGCTAAAAATAATTTATTTTAATATTAAAAATAAACATATATCCTACAATAGCAATAATGTAAGTGGTGGTGTATATAAAAATGTGTGTGGAGAAAAAAAAAGATTGCAAACTAATTGTAATAAATTTACATAGATGTGGGAGTTATAGAATATGACAAAAGTGATTTAAATAAAAATAACTAAACATGGAATGAAAGTGGACAACATGCTCCTCAACCCTATGGCTTCCATAGGTTATCCAATCAATATATAATTGTCACTTAGCAAATTTGAATAGATGAATTAATGTAAGTGGTTGTGTACATACAAATATGTATAGAGACATAAGAGAAAATAATAAAATTGTAAATTAATTGTAATGAGTTGACTAATTTATGGCATTATACTACCCACATAAATTATATAGGTGTGGTTGTCATAGAATAGAACAAAAGATATATATTGAAATATAAATAAATGGAAAATGAGATGAAAATGGAGACCCAACCTTATCACTTTGATAAGCTTTTTCAATCATGAATTTGTCACTTAACAATTTTGAATAAATGACTTAATCTCACGCGTATTAATTTAAAATTTATAATATTATAAATAATTTATAATTATAAAAATAAAATTTAAACATATTCAATCATATTTCAACGGTTCACTTGCAAATAATATAGGTTACCAAATTTGTATTATATACTCTAATCTTGGGACTAACATATTCAAAAAACAATGTTCACCAGCAAATAGTATAAGTTGCTTCAATCATATTTCAACGGTTATAAAATACCCCATATAAAGTGGAATTCAAGGTTACCGATTATTATAATCATCACTTATCATACTGATCAAGATTACTCAAGCTATCTCTCTCGGTGTAGCTTTCAAACCTCACAGTGCATTCGTTAGCACGAGACCACCGCATGTTTTTCAAATGAGACCATCGGAAACAAGAATAATTTTTGAACAAGGTTTCGAGAATATTTCAGTGCCCGCTCGTAAAGAAATATTCTACTCAATTAAATGTTCGTGAAGAGAACGCAAATCATCAACCAATAGTCAGCTGAAAAGTCTAGCACGAAGTGTGGTAAAATTCAAAGTTACAGTACCCTATGACTGTAGGAAGATAAAGCCTCCTGTTAGTAGAAGAACTAAGTTGTAATCCGTATTCAATTACCGAAAGCAACTGGAGTTGGTGGATTTCCTTCCGCAATGGAAGAAGAGTGTATGACATTTCATTTTGAATGTATGTTGTTTTCGATAGGCAAGGTATGAAACAATAATTTTAATCATAATCTCTAGATCACAGGTTAGAGGTGAGCAACGGGCGATTTAGTTTGAAAATTAAATTAAACCCACAAAACAGTGAACCCGCAATTTTTTTAAAATCCAACCCGAAATTACACCGAATCACCAGTTTTGGTTTATTTTGGTTTAAACCAAAAAATCCCAAAAAATATTAAAAAAATTTAAAACCCACAATAAAAAAGCAACGTGCGAGAGAGCTGAGTATGGGTTGAGGGTGAGGGATTGAGCGAGGGCCACAAACATGCAGGATGGTGACTGGTGAGCAACGTCAGGCGACAAGGACGATGAATCCAAACAGAAAGAGTGACGTGCGTGAGGGGTTGAGTAGGGATGAGCAATTGAGCAAGGGCCGTGTGAGAGACTCCCGGTGTGAGGCTACAACCGGCGACACAGACGGCCAGTCAGGATAGATTGAGCGGTGTGCTTGAGGTGAGGGGCTGAGGCTTGAGGGTGAGCAATTGAGCGAGGGAGTTAGGAATATGTTTCGTTGGGTAACTACTAACTTGGGTTTGTAACTTTGTATTTTGCATTTTGTAAAAAATAAAAATAAAAATAAAAATTGTAATTTATTTAGATATTTAATATATAATAAAAAATAAATACTGAATATTTAATAATATATATTTATATATATGGATTGTGGTTCGGTTCTGTTATAACCGAACCCAAATTGAACAAACCGATAACCTGAAATTTTCTAACAATTCAACCCGAATCGAAATTGCAAGTGTTTTCAAACTGACCAAATGCCTGAAACCCAATGGTTCGGTTCGGTTTGACGGTTTAGGTTCGATTTTGCTCACCTCTATCACAAATAATGTGCTTACACAACTACACTCAAGTAGCGGACGAATAATTAATTATTTTTTAATTGTAATGCATGTATTTAAACTTACAAACTCAGATATCTCTTTGAAACTCAAACTCATGACCTATTTTCATCTGCAAAATATTTTCACTACTACTCTAAACAAGGGACAAATAATTAATTTTTATAGATGACTAGTGTTGACTCATTTTTATTTATCATAAACTGATTTTTAGCATTTAATTTCTTTCTAAATGTAATATTACCTTAAACTGGCCAACAAGAAATTTTTTATGAAATTTCATTGTATTAAAAAGAATATTCAAAAATAAATTATTCTATCCATCTATTTTTCTTATTTATATATATGATATTATGCATAATTTAAGCTGTAAGACTAATATAAAATTTAGATTCAGGTGCATTTAAGCTTCAATATTTTATATTTTTTAATAATAAATTGAAAGTTAAAAAAAATCTAGGTACAAATTTACCTTAATCTTATACATGTGCCAACAATAAAATTCTAATACTTTAGTATATAAAACTAATATAACTCTTTTCAACAACAATTTTACAATATATTTGACCGCAGGAAGAAATAGTTACAATTTTATTTTATTTAATACGTTATAATAGAATTTAATGAAATTAATATTATGTATATACGACATTCAGAAAAAATGTTTAATATATTTATTAATAATAAATTACTAAAAGTAATATATACGCGCCGCGCATCGCGCGGGAGGCAAACTAGTTATTTATATATCACATGTCAATATATAATCGAATCATAACTTGCGGAGTAAAAAACCTAAATGGTATTAATCTTTATAAAACTTACAAACTTGTTGAGCTAAGAATCTTAGAATTCGACTTGAGCTAGACCCAATCAACATTTAGTAATTGATAATTACTCATAGGGTGTAATTTGATGAAATAAGAAATTGGGAAGATTCAAATTCAATATGAGGAGGAAGAGGGAGAAATCATTATCCCCTCACATCCCATCATAATGTCTATATTAGTTAAAACATCACAATCTTGAATTTCTGATAATAGACAACAAGTTGAATGTGTGCTTTTCCACTCGCTAACAAACACTCTTTTGAGATATAGTGTAAAATAGTGCTTTTCTTACAACACTCCATTTAATATTTGCTATCATGCCTCATAATTGCACCTCTTTTAATGCCAGTTTTTAACTATTTAGAAATAGGAAGTATATTCTTTATTTATTTACAAATTCATTATTGATCTGACCAATTATACCTCATATAAATTCTTGTGTGAAAATTATAACAATATGGTTTTATCATCAATTTCTATGTTCGAAATTTATGACCACTAACATGAGTCTTTTGTATGCGCAACATGTAGAAAAGAATGTGTATAAATGCCCCTTCACTAGTTAAAGTACATTGTCTGTAGCTTAATGGTCATAGGTTCGAGTTTTTCGAAGACATTTGAGTGTGTATTTAAAATTAATATATACTTATTTAAATATAATTAAAATATCATTTAATAACATATTTTTTAATCCACGTGTTTTTAATAGTATATTAGAAAAGAATATGCATAAAAATATTAGTATATTAATGTTCTACGAAGTCGGTATATATATGTTCTTCACTATCTTTATCATCGAGCATTACAAAATTGATATCACCTCACAAATATGTTTATCGAGTCAAAAAGATCAACTCAACTTTTTTCTTTGCCGACAAAGATAGCAAATTAATTTATTTAATAATTATGTGTCTTCTCATAATCGACTCAAAAAAGTTTAAACTCAAGTCGATATATATATATATATATATTGAGTTGAGCTCGATCGAGTTAATTTGAGCTACTTGAGTAGCTTCCAAGTTCAAAAATTCTAAATTATCAATGTTGGGGAATTGTCAACTCAACATTAGTATGATATTGTCCACTTTGGGCCAAAATCCTCACGGTTTTGCATTTTGGCATCATCATCCCAAAATGCCTCATACTAATAGAGTTGGCAGGACTCTTATATATAAGGAATTGCATCCTTGTTTCTCCGATGTGGGACATGGACTTGCCGAACCCAACAATCCTCCCCTCAAACCCAAGGACCACAATCCCGTGTCCTTCCCCTCGATCACAATTCATCTTGCACCGCCGTCAACTAACGGGACCCGCCGCCTGACCACCACTGTCAGGAAGCTTTCAACACAAAGCACTCATTGTATCGAGGTTTGTTGAGGGCTTCCTCCCCTCGAGCCTTGATCCGTCTCAACTCATCTTGCACCGCCATTAACCCATGGGACACACCGCCTGACCCCTATAATATCAGAAAGCTTTCGACACAAGGCACCCGGAGACGATCCCCGCTCGAATTGAGGGCCTCCCACATTCACTCTAGAGTCCACCACCACCCCGGTCCCCCAAACCCTGTTCGAACCAGGGTACCACGTGTTCGTTCCATGTTCACCGCACCAAACTTCTAATTTTTTTGTCGAACTTGATTTACTAATATCCTATTTTTACCTTTATAAAAGTTTAAATCAGCCCTAATAATTGAAGAAAATGAGTTTAGAATCCAAATTGTATTGGGTATTGATCTCGACTCCACGTCGGTGTTGTTTAATGTAGAGAAGTAGGGATGGAGTTGAGATCAATACCCATCAAATCATTTAATTTGATAATATAGTGAAACTTTATGATATACCAAAATCAACAAATAAACCATTTATGTTTCCCTAATATCTGTTCAAATAGATGCAGGAAGCATCTCACTTTTAGGAATCATACCCAACACACTATGGTTGGAGCTTGATTAAATTTAATTCACTCAATCAAATCACATCCAATCTTTTCTAACGAATAAATATCAAATCGTATTTTTTGAACAATTCAAATTTCTTTCTATTCCTTATAATATTCCATCCCAAACGTCAAGCATAAGCTGGCATCATTCCCACTTCCACCAAAAGGAATTTCTACCAAAAAAAAAAAAAAAAACTCTTTATATTGTCATTTCCCACATGCCCTCCACGCCACTAACACAATTTTTGAGAAAATTTAGCAATTTTTTTTTCTTTTTGAAAAATAAAATAAAATAAAAAAAGACCCATAATGTGATTCTTGAATATGGGGAATCTCTTGATGCTGGCCACCCAAAACTTTACAGAAAGTAAATGTTTCCACTGAGAATGAAAAAAGAAAGAAATTTAAAATTCTGAACAAATTGTTGGGTGGTGAGAGGGACACTTTATCTTTATGGGCCTATTATTCCCTCAATATAAACAGTTTCCAAATTCCTTTGCAGCATCACAATGGGTCTGTCTGATTTCTGAAAAGAAGAGATATTGTAATAACATATACATATACATACACATACACATGTAGATATAGATAGGTAGAGTTTTTAACTTTCAATACAAAATTATATTAATTGCTCCATATAACCCTAAAAAGAGAACCTATTTTTGAACCTTTCTGCTGAAATTAGTGCTAATCCACTCTGCTAATTCTATCAACAACAATCCATAATGGGACATCTCTAGCTTATTTGCTGTCCATATCCATACCTCTTCATTCTTTATTACACTTCTTGTCTTGTTGTAGCAAATTTATGATTAAATTGATGGCGATCTTTTATGGGTTTTTATTATTTTTTTTTTTTGAATGAATGGATGAAATTTGGTAATGGAAGAAGGGCATGAGTAGGCATTAATGGGTGCTGCACGTACAAATTAAAATAACGTTATGGGAGTTGGGTGTTTTTTTTTTTTTTTTCAATCAATATTTTTGTGTTATGTTTGGTGAATAAAGGCATATATATCGATATCTAACTAATCCGAAAATGACATCACATAAAATTGATGATGACGTCAGGCCCACAATAAATCAGGAATTCTTGATCTCCATCATTTTCTAATTTGAAATATCTTCGATCGATCCAAATATATGTAATGAATTGGTTGTTAATAAATTAAATAAGAATTAATAAGCATAGAAGCAAAAAGTCAAGAGCCTAACACAAATTTTAGATACAACAAATAAATATTATATTTTATGTATAAAATATTAATTGCAAAAAAAAAAAAAGAGTTAATGAATAAAAAAAGGCATCCTTTTTAAATTTAAATCAACATGGAATAAGTTTTAATCTGAGTAATTGATTAAGTATAAATAAATTGGTAAATTCATTCATATACAACGTAAAAGAGTTGTATAATGTGTATGAACTCTTAGATTCATCACATTAACAGTTAAAATAAAAGAAATATAAATTATTAAAGAACATTTTTTAAGTATAATATATACAACAAAATAACAAAATATTTTTTAAGTATAACATATATAAAAAAGAAGTGTAACTGTGTAAGATTATGTTTGAGTTTTAATTTGGAATATAATCAAATATAAATAACATAAGATAACTTTTGTCCATGATTGTACTTCAATCTCATGCTATTAAGTATTAATATAAGCAAGATATTTTAATCAATTGCGCTCCGAGTTGAAATCATATACGATGTATTATGAGTAGTAGTTGCGAGTAGGAAAGAAAAAAAAACATGTATCTACAAGAATAACTTGTACAAGCATTGTTTATACGAAAATAAGTTGAAATTTAGGTTTATAAGTTGGCTTGCCACCTAAATCCTATCTATTTAGGGGAATAAATAGTGAGGAAGGTATAAATTGTGACTTTTTTTTCCCTCAAAAACCATTAATTTCTTTAAGTTGAATAAAAAAGTAATTCAATATTGAAGTATATTTATATTAGTATAATTTACTAATGATGAGATTAATTAACTTATAATCATAACTATCTCAAGAGACATAGAACCTTGTACATTAAGACATGCATAGTTGAAAGCTAATCAAAGTCAAAAGCTTGGATAAAAAATCCAAAAAAGTTGGATTTTTTTTTTTTTTTTTTTTGGTTTATGGTGGATAGTCTACAATGCATTCATTACATGCTTTTTTTTATAGTAATAAATATGGACGTTAATCTATTCAACTTCCAATTATTCGATTCGAGTTAATTGAATTAATTTTTTTTCCAATTTGAGATTTTCGTATATTGGATTAACATATCTTATAGTAAGACAAACAATAATAGCCCTAATGAATTGTAACTTGTAAGATCTATTTTGTAAGTTTATTAATGAAATGAGTATTGAAAACAATATATGAACATACTTTTAGTAAATTACTAATATGCCCTTGTCATTCAAAGTGGGTCCATGGATGGTCTTTGTTTCAAACCTGCAATCAGCAAGACAAAAGATGGTCCACCATTGCAGCTGCATCAATATATAGTACTCATAAAACAACTACATTTTTATTTTACCTTTTCATTTTGGAGTATAACCAATGAAAATCGATCTCGAAATTTCTCATTCGAAAGCTTTTATATATAAGATGTTAATTAATTAGAAGATATTACAAATTTACCATGCTTTTTTTTTTTTGCATGATACTGGAACACATTGTAATTCTTTATGATGGTAATTTTTTGCTAATTCAAGTATGTAGGTATTGCAAAACATAAATCTCGTGTATTATTATGTAAAATACGAAATAAATTGAGGATTCCAAATGTGCAAGAACAGACAATTCCTAAAGATATGAGAAGCTTTGCAGCTAAGCCAAGACAACCTAAAACAGGAAAAGCAAGAAATGGTTGTTGCAAATGTGGTAAGTTTTGCTGCTAAGGTTTGACAGCAACAAACTTACAGCAACAGATATATCTCAACAGGGCTCCCATAAAACCTGCTCAAAAACTCCAAGAAAATAATAATAATAATAATAAATAATAAAGAATCTGATTGAGGAGTGAATTGGGATGAAATATTTGGAGTGTCAGCCTATGAAACTCCCAAAAAATCTTTAAAATAATGAAACCCTATTGAGCACTACCTGTTATGGCAGCAAACCCCAACTTGTTAAATGCCTATTTTAATAAACCCCACGCTGAAGGTTCTCCAATTCACAACTCAATACCAAGAAACCAGAATCTCACTCTCTGTTGGGGTGTGTGTGTGTGTGTGAGAGAGAGAGAGAGAGAGGGGGGGGGGGGGAGTTATAGTTGCTCTCCTATCTGTCAAATGGGGTCATGTAGAAAAGCTTAGAAAATGGTGATGTGCAGAGAAGCCTGTTTCTTGTTTTAACTTTTCTGTTGATTGATTCTGCCACTTTCCTTCTTTTTATTTTCTTTGTGGGATTTGTATGGATTTACAGATAGATGCAGGTGAGTTTCCATGGACAAAATTTTGGAATGAACCATGTTGTTGGTGATCACATTGCAACAAGACAACAACATAAATGCATACAAAACACAACAACCTTGTTAGAACAACAACAAAACATAGATTCTGCTAAAATGGCTTCTTCTTCCACTTCCAAAACCCCAATCATTTTCACCCTCGTTGCTTTCCTCTTGATTCTTTCTTCCTCAACCATCCCGGTATCCTCCCAGTCCGTCGGCGGCCGCAACCAGACATTCCGGCCGGAGCAAGAACTCAAGAAGTTGAAGAGAGTAAGGAGTTATCTCAGGAAGATCAACAAACCTGCTGTGAAGACAATTCAGGTCTTGTTTTCTTGAAATTCTTAGTGCATTGTTGTGTTGGTGTTTTTTGATGTTCTGTTTTCTTGAATCCATTGTTCAAATGTTTCAGAGCCCCGATGGAGATAAGATAGACTGTGTTCCATCTCATCTTCAGCCTGCTTTTGATCATCCTCAGCTCAAAGGGCAGAAGCCATTGGTAACTTAAGCTTTACACCAACAAAATTTAAAAACCCTCTAGATTTGTATTAAAGATCATGCGTATTTTACTCAAAAAACTCGAGATACATCCAAATAAACCCGGCCCTTCAAATTCTTTATGCAAGAACCAATCTGCAAAATGCAGGAGCCACCGGAGAGGCCTAAGAGACATGATTCCAACGAGACGGTTTCAGAGACTCTGCAGGCGTGGACTGCAGCAGGCGAGTCATGCCCTGAAGGGACAGTTCCAATAAGAAGAACAACTGAGAAGGATGTTCTAAGAGCTAGCTCCATTCGCAGATTTGGTCGAAAGATCAAACGAGGCGTTCGTAGGGATACAATGAGCAGTGATCATGAGGTTAGTATGTCCAAAAACTCGAGTTTATGTTTCTAGTAGTTTGACTGTATAATTATTATCATGTATGAAACTCAGCTCTTTAGCTACTAGCAGAAAAAACTGTACATTCTTGAAAGAAATGAGTAACAGAGGTTTCTGTAGCATGAAACTGAAATTTCATGCAAATACATAAATTTACAATGATGTCTGTATGCGCAGCACGCTGTGGCATTTGTCAATGGCGAGCAGTACTATGGAGCGAAGGCAAGCATAAATGTGTGGGCGCCTCGGGTGACAGACCAGTACGAATTCAGCCTGTCACAGCTATGGGTCATTTCTGGCTCCTTTGGGAATGATCTTAACACCATTGAAGCTGGCTGGCAGGTCTCTATTGTAACCTCACACTACACAGAAATTTATGGCTAATATCTGTCCCCTGTTGCCTCATTTAATGTCACATAGCAGTTTCACCCAAGAGATTGCTTTTCATTGAAATTTTAAACACTAGAAAATGAGGACTGGTATTGTGTTGGGAGTTTGCTAACTGGCTTGTTGCATAAACTTCAGGTGAGTCCAGAGTTGTATGGAGACAACTATCCTAGATTCTTCACCTATTGGACAGTAAGTATCGTGACATACGTTTGTTCATGTGTTTGACTTTGCGCGTATGCATAGATACGTGTAACTGATGCTTTGTTGAATAACAGACTGATGCGTATCAAGCAACCGGATGCTACAACTTGCTGTGTTCGGGGTTTGTCCAAATAAACAACAAGATTGCTATTGGTGCAGCTATATCTCCAAGGTCATCCTACAAGAACAGGCAGTTTGATATTGGCATCATGGTTTGGAAGGTATGGATCTTGAATCATTGTTGACTATTATCACAGCAATCATGTTTGTATTTTTTTGTTGAATGGATGAACAAACCACATTTGCCTAACAATTAGGTGACCTTCCACCTTGCAGAACAGCAAAAAAACCTCTCTAGATTCAAACTCAACCCTCTTTAGTAATACATTAGTTGTACCAATTCTCTAGTCAACAAGGACAAAAGCAATGCATAGACAGTGATATTTTAATGGATTTCCCTACCTATGCCAATATTTTAATTCAGACACCATGTTATCCCACTTATCTAATTAAAAAAAAAAATGCAAGATTCTCCTCTTTGCAGCATGCTGACCTCTTCAAGAATTTGAAAATAGCTACCTGTAAGTTGTAACTCTTCCTGAGGAAGACTGACTACTACTGCATCTCCAAAACCTAATGTTTGTCTCTAATAATTGATAAAAATGCACATGCTTTGGATGACTCAAAGCTTCATAATCTTGGATAAACCAACTCCACATGAGGCAACATGACTGATTGATTAGCTGGTTCGTGCAGGATCCAAAGCACGGACACTGGTGGCTAGAGTTCGGGTCAGGACTACTGGTGGGCTACTGGCCATCATTCCTGTTCAGCCATCTACAGAGCCATGCTAGCATGATCCAATTTGGTGGAGAAATAGTGAACAGCAGATCAATGGGATACCATACGTCGACACAGATGGGCAGCGGCCACTTTGCTGATGAAGGGTTTGGAAAAGCTTCTTACTTCAGAAACTTGCAAGTAGTGGACTGGGACAATAGCTTGATCCCTCTCAATAATCTGCATCTCCTAGCTGATCACCCCAACTGCTACGATATTAGAGCTGGGAAAAATAATGCTTGGGGAAATTATTTTTACTATGGAGGTCCAGGGAGGAATTCTAAATGCCCATAAATGGAGTGAAGATGTTATATAGCCATGTAGAGATAGCCACCATTTTCATCTAGACAAGCTTCTTCTTCTTCTTTTTTTTGGTTTGGTTGATTCTTTGTTAGATTCTTTTTCAGGCAAGAAAAGATCCCATCATTCCGAGTTCTAACATGTTCCATGTTCCCCCATTCAAGACTTCATGTAAATGTTTGAGTTGAGAAAACTGATAATATACCAGAGGTTGTATTTTCTAATTTTTTTTTTTCTTTTTTGCCATGCATTTGATATTTTGTCAAGCAAGTAAAGAAAGCCATGTCTGTAAAAAATGTCAAGAAACACTTGAAAAAAATGACCAAGTAGCCCTCTGCACGTGGGAAACGCGTTGAATGCGCCATGGAAACCATGTTTGGCAGAACTCAAGATTTTGAAATTATCTGCAGATTATATATAAAAAAATAATAATAATTGAGTTAGATGACTCCGAAAACCAGCTTTCAGACACTATTTTTCCCAATCAGACAAGGACAGAAGAAGCAAATAAAAACAATAAGTGTATCTTAGTTAGGCCACCAAGGCAGGTTGGTTGGTTTGTATGTTTGTGATTAGAAAAATGATGAAATCTCAGTCAACTCAATAATCGATTAATTAAAACATGTAAAACTGGTGCGACCAAGAAACCGGGTATTTTTTCGAGAAATAAGTGTGTAAGATCATGAAATTAAACAATTTCAGTAAATTTTGTCTCACGTTACAAGCAAGACCATGAAGATCTGTGTCCTGTTCTTGAAATTGAGGGTTGTCTTCTTTGTCTTAATCTCAGTTAGGATTGGCCTAGTAATCTTTTTTTTTTTTTTTTTTCTGATTTATCTCCCTAGTAAAAATAGACAGAATAAAAATCAATGGGTTCAGGCATTCTACAGCAAGGGTCCACTTGCCATGAATAGACCAGGAATTTCATTACTAAGATGCCATTTCCATCAATAAATTTAAGTCTTACACTGTTGAGCTACGATAATAGAAATCAACGGTTATGTGGGTGTTAGGATACCAATTTAGCTCGAACATTGTAAGTTGACTCGATTGAATTGAATAAAAAATTATATTAGAGTTTAAATATATTAAACCAAATAAAATCTAATCACAATAGTATGAGATCTCATAGGATTGAACCCGAAATTCAAAACTAGCTATGTTGATGCAACTAGTTTTCTATTAATATTTTTATAATAATTATATTACTATAACCTATTTCTAATATTCAAAATCATATTTCTTAATAAAATTTTAAATTGTATTTAGTTCAAATAGTTATTAATAATTAAACCCTCATAAAGTTAAAATGTGTTCAAATATTAATGAAATAAAAAATAATATTATTTTAAGATTTGGTTTGATAAATATATAATAAACATTATGATGTGTTTTGAATTTCTTATAAGAGAGAATTTTTTTTTTTAATTTTTTAGAGGATTAAAAGAAAAAGAAAAACCTTTAACAAAATATAACTTTTTCTGAAATATCAAAAATATTATATAAATCGTTGGCCCGAGGAGCTAATCCGAACAAAGAAAATTTAGGGATAGGATAATTTTTTTTTTTATAACACAAATTGACATCGCTATTTGGATGGTTGGAATGTGTGCCTTAACATATGGTCAACCAAAATGATGAGTAGATTAACTACTAGTCAATCTATGCACTTGAATTTCCCAACAGCAGAGATGCAGTAAGACAGGCAGGAAAAGAAAAGGATGAAATAAATATTCCAGCCAATGGACATAAATGTTTTTTCACTTTGAAAACAAATATTTAAGAAAATGCCAAAAAATAGATAATGAGAATTTCACTTTTGGCATAAAGTCTCACTCACCATCACAATCACTCCATCAAACTACTGGATGGAATGCACTTCTTACTTTCCCTCTAAATTGCTACATAATATGCTCAGCAGGCCCATTCCTGACTTCCTGTAGCCCACATTATGGACATGTTGCAGCAAAAATATCAATCAACAATGACAAATAAGAACAGTGAAAGATTTGTTAGATGATCAATCCAGTGATTGTACATGCTTTGATACATTTATCACCAGCATTATGCAGAATGTATAATGAAAACTCATACCTCAAACAATGTCAAGACTCATATGGTGAGAGAAAAGGGACTTTGGCATTGATGCAGCCCTAGAAAACTTCTCAAGCAAAGGCCCTTCCTTGAAAAGCAATGGTTGGAGAAGTTACAGCAGTCATTCATTAACCTTCGGTCTCAACTAGTTTGAAGGCATAGTCCAGAAATGTGATTAGAGTGTCAGGATTACTGATGTGAGACTGTTCCAAAGGAGGAGCCCGTTGATTGAAAGTGATTTCACTACCGCCACACATCATGCTAAAAGTTTTTCCTAAAGTATTGCAGAACTCCATGAATGACTGATCTTCAATGGTTTGTATGAGATCAATAGCAGCGGTAACATGTTTTTGCCATGCAGGTTCAGATTTCATCTTCAGAGTAATGCATTTAATTTTTTCAAGGTTGAAAAGTAACAGCTGGCAAATTTTAGATGAACTGCCGTTGATGAATCCCTTAGAACTTGTTAGTTGGTAAAGCAAGACAAAGTTGGCTACCGCAAAGCGAATCATGAAGATGAAAAAATCCCTGAAATCCATGCCTACAAGGAAAAGCCAACTATGAGATAAGAAAACTAATAAAGAAAAATTGACCCTTATTGTCGCACACCAAAAGAAAAATTTATCTCTAAGATCCATCTCTCCTAGTAGTGGCAAATACAGGTGCAAGAAGTTGCAATTATAAAAGTTCTAAGTGTTGACATGCATAAACTTAACTAACTAACATTTTCCTATTTACTCTCAAGATAATTTAATTTCCTCAAATTTTATTCAACTCTGTTTCTTCCAGCAATTTTCCCGAAAATCTTTCATCCAACATATATTAATCTGGTTGGAACTGCAAATAAAACATGGAATTACATATGTAGATGTGCATATTCATGTTGCGACAATGTTCACTCCTAAAACTGCAGAAAGGTTGGTATAAGTGGATTAGAGAACTATAATCTTCAAAGTGATCAGAACAAGATCAGCTAATAAGCAACCTTACTCGTTTATTCAACTAGCATTTGACAATTATCTGGTATTGCAGCATTTAATCATCATTCAACAGGTTGAGAATAAACTTTACTACCAATGGGATTAGATAAAATACAGTAGTCTCAAAATGTTGTTTCCACATTAGAATTGTACACATACCTGCATTAGCTGCAAGGTTTCTCTGACAGAGCCCCTCAAAATCATCACATATATCCTTGAGATCTTCTATGTATCCCGCAGCCTCATGATATTCTCTCAAAAGCAAATCCCACTGGTGAGGCAAAATATCAACAAAGAACCAAAGTAATGTAGGCTATCAAACTTTTCATCAACATTAATTATATATGATAGTCTTACCACCCAAGAAATGTTGAAGGAATTGAACCAGTTGTGATTGATTGATATTGTATCCTCCTGAATTTCATTGCAAATTAAAAATTTAAGAAAAAACACAAAAATAGAATACCACATAGCACAAGTATGACCATTGAAGTAGGTTTTTCTAAATAGTGAAAATATTTTAAAATACCCAATTTTATAAAACACATATTGAAAATACTCACTTCTTATAACACATCACAAAAATATCCAAAAGTACAAAATTTTAAATGGGAATTTGTTTTAAGTAGAAACCGATGCCATTATTGGTATTATGATGATGATATCATTACCAAAAATGTATTTTGAATGATTTTCTGAATAAAATATTAATAAGAGCAATAAAAATAACTTAAAAATGTTTGTTGGTATGATTGTATGAACAAAAAATAATAAATGAGGTAGGAATGGGGTAAGAACCAGGTCTAAATCGGGTCAAGATTCTGACCCGATACAGACCAGTTCCGACTCAGATCCAACCCGGGTCAGAATCAGGTCGGAACCGGTCTGTATAGGGCCAGAATCTTGACCCGATTCAGACCTGGTTCTTACCTCATTCCTACCTCTTTTAATCCAGTTCTACCTAATTTAATTACCTCATTCCTACCTCATTTATTGCAGTTCATACAAAAAAAAATTTAATTTTTTTTTTTAAAATTTGGTCAAAATATTTTCTTCAGTGTTTTATTTAGTTAACAATAAAATTACTAAAATGAAAGATTGAGAATAATACCTAATTAGATTAATATAATTCTGGAAATGAAATCTTGCATAAATTTTAAATAATACAAATTTTAAAATTTAATTTGAAATTCATTTTTTTCTGAAAAAGGACAGCTGAAAATTTGAAATTGGCAGATTTTGGAAGACAAATGTACTTTTGGGTATTTTTGTGATGTTTTATAAAAAGTGGGTATTTTTTATATGTGTATAAGGCATAATGGGTATTTTGTGATTTTCCTCTTTCTAATATGTGGAGACATAAAAAAAATATTCTCTTTTAGGACTTAAGCCCCAAACACAGAACCCATGTGTGGCCTTCAAAAACTGTCAGATTCTCGAGCACATTTTAGTTCATGATGCAGTTCAACTCAATTATGCTATAAATAAAAAAATAATTATTTATTCAATATCAGATGTTGCAGTCAAGTATAGGCATGACCATGTTCTCAGGTATGCAGGCAGACTCTATTAGAAGAAACCAGAGAAATCATGTCCACAACATGTTTGATCTGAATCCCCAACGGCTTGCAAGTCAGGTGCAAACAACTACCAAACTGACTTTTGTTAAAATGTTAAATGCCTGTCGTGTCGAGACGCTTTCAGGTAAAATCTTAACTACTCCCCATTAAAAGCTTGTTCATTTTCAATGGTGTGAAGATTTTCATGGGAAATAAGTAAATAAATTCCAATCTTCAAATATACCAGATTATGAACTTGATGGTACCAGCCACTGGGAACGAATATGATTTCATTTTGTTCCTGAGTGCATTCCAACCAAATAGCCTGGACCCACAAAATTACAGAAATCAACTTTGAAATGAAGGCTTCAGAAAGAAAGAAGTAATGAAAACATAATAGAATTATTTTGCAACTTACCTCCTCAAATCTAGGATACTTTAATTTGCAGACCTCTTCAAAGATATTATAGACAGCATATTTCATATACCTGTATAAGAATTTATAACCTCACAACACAGACAAATATTTTGTAATGGGAATATAGGTTCACACTGTAGCTAAAATGAATTATAAATCACAATCCATAGTAACATTAGCTAAGAATTATAGTGTTATTATTTGGATTAAAAGAGGATTACTCTTAATAATCAATGGGCAAAGTACTAATTCAAAGTACTAATTCTATAGATAATTTTCTCCTTTTCAGTTCCTGAAAGAAAGCGAGTAAATTTCTACAATCCATCCATTTCCTTCTTTATCTTCATGAACATCACCATATTTCTTCTGAGTTATTTTAACAAACTGGCAGTGTGCTGCTTGACAACTAATTAAAAAAAATGAAAGAATGTTCTCACCTGTCAAACACAAGGTGATGTTGACTTGGACACAGAAAATACCATTGCTTCCTGCCACATACATTTGCTGACCAGCTATATGATCTGAAGACATCAGCATGAAGAGGAGTCCATGTACCTGTGCTTGAAATCAAATCAAAAGTTTCAATTTTTTTTTTCTCCAGCATAAAAATTAAAACCTATGTACTAATTAATAATCAGCATGTATTAGAGAGAGATCATATCATATGCTGATAATTAAAAAGAAGTCTTGAGTTTATGCACCAACCTTTTGCTCCCATATACACAAAACGATAGTCAGAGCAATTAATTTCATTTCTTTCTTGGAGACTCTCAGGATCATCATGCATCTGATACTTATCCAGATATAGATTCAGCCAATCATCAAGGAAAAAAACTGGCGTGTTATATGCAACATAATCTGGGTACTCCTGCGAATGTCCAATAAGAAAGAAAACAGAGGAATGTTACAAGTAATGAAATTTCTATAGGTAGTGAAATAGCACTGCGACATCACTTAACTAACTTAAGCACAAGTACCATGAGAGATAAATTTTGAAGATTCCACGCAAAGATGCCTTACCCTTAGAAGTAGGGACAAAGGACCTGGAAAAAGGAAGAAGAATAAAAAAACTTATACTTCTCCTTTTTCAGCGATTTCTATAACAGTTATGAAGTTTCATGCATCCCAGCTAAACAATGTATAAAGATATTTCATTGATCAGCTCTGAATAAGCAAGTAAAGAAATAACAAGTTGTTAGAGTTGAAATATAAAATTAAAGAATGCATATCCTAGAATAAAATGAACTTCTATCCACTATCATGCATATTGATGAGAGTTAAAGAAGACTGTGACAGTTTTACACCAAAGAAACAAACTTGCAATAAAATCTGCAGTACTCCCTTTCTCCCAAATGGTACTAAAAAAAGGGGTCTCATAAACTTTCGTCCATAATGGCACCTTTTCATCCATGAAGTAATTAATTTCAACATCGACATCCACACAGCTTATGTCATCCTTCTAGTTGGTTAAGATCCAGGTAAGCGAAGCAATACAATTCCATAGCAATTGGACCAGATCACACAGAATTATCTAAAAAATAGTACCGATATCTAAAGAAATCTAGAACTAAGCATTATTTTACTGACTACCACCATTTGAAAACACTGTTGATAGCAGTCCCCGGAAAGGTCGTAATAAAACAAAAGAATGCACATCGAATTCAATAGCATTTTCATGAAGTAAAAAAAATGTTTCGGCTATGGAACGAACAGGGTGAAAAATGCACCTTAACAAAATGCCAATCCTTCAAATACAACAACGGCTTTGCACCAGCGGCGCCGTGGTCACAGCTCGAGCTATTAATCCATTGTTCAACGAATTCGGAAACCGACATTTCCACTCTCTTTTGATCAGTAAATTCCCTCGTAACACAATCCGCAACCTTTTATATTAGGCTAGGTATCAACAACGCCATAAACAATTCCGGAGAACTACAGCAACATCAAGTAGTGAGAGTTACCTGAACCATGGAGCCACCGAAGTGGTCGGAGAAGAATCGGAGATTTGGCTTCCCGTCGCCGGAAATCCAGTCTCTACACGCTCGCCAATCGCCCGTCAGCCCGGTTAGGATTACGGGCTGGTTTTTTTTGAGATAGTTTTCGACAAAGTCGACGTAAGTCAGCTCTTTTCCGTTTACCTTCTCCACTGCTCCTCCGATTTTCAGGCCCGTCATCTCTCTCCCTCTCCGGCGCAGGCGTAGCACGGAGGTCGAACAAAAATCAAAATTTTATATAATTCATTTCTTTCGTGTTATTAATATACTACATTAAATCAAGTGTTACTCAACTATTCATCTACTAAATCGTTCATTAATTATTTTATAATTACATCTATTGCTTCGTAATCATAAATATATAGTAATTCTTTATGTGTAAATCAGTAAATGATTTTTGAATAAGATATTTAAAAATCGGGGAAAAATAAAAAAAACCTTGTAAGCAGCTTGCTTTTATTAATTTTTGCCCCAATTGTTTAGTGAATTTACAGAAGAGCACCGCAGCAGGTCCTTTTCTTAAAGGTTCAAAATCAAAAACTAGAAAAGAGAAGTGGCGGGCTAATCTCTCACTCACTCTCTCTCTCCATCCAAACTCAAGTCTCAGACTCTCAAATCGTATCGATTTTTCAGATGCAGGGCTCAGGGGAGAGTATTGCACTAACACAACTTGTGCTTACACAAATGGCGGAAAGACGACTAGTCTGTGAACGGGAAATCCCAATTCAGCAGCAGAGAATCGACAATGCCTTTTCCTCTTGCCGTAAACTTTTCGATTCGGCTAACGTCGAAGCTCATACTACCATTCAGCTTCAAGGTACTCTCCATGTCTTTCCGTGCGTGTTTTGGACTCAGATTTTAGGGTTTTTAATCTACTGAACTGTCTTTCATTTTTTGAGTTTAGGAATTTTTATCTTCTATTAGGGCAAATGCAAAGAGTAGTGATTTTTGTTAAGTTGTAAGGTGCTACTAGATTGGGTTCTTCTAGAATGATTTATAAAGTTTTTGGTTGTGGGTATTCTTGAATTTGGTGGTTCTGTTTCTTGTGGCAGAGAAATTGGGAAAGCTAAAATGGAAATTAAGAGAAGCAGAGGATGCTCTGGTGAAGGCGTTGGCTGGTATAGCTCCTCTTTCTCTATTCAAATGCAGGAAATTATTATTTTTCTTGAAAAACTGTGCTTTCAACAATGTTGTATTTGTAGGATATGATTTTCTTAGAGGGTGTTCTAATATGTTTTTGCTGTCACATTTGTAGTGAAGACTAGGAAAGAAGCAAAGCGAATGGCAATCTCGGAGTCTTTATCTGTTATGAAAGATAGAGTTCAAGAATTAAACAGACTCGTGAAAGATCAGAGGGAAAGAAAAGATGAATATGCTGCTATCATATCTCAGCAGTTGAAAGGTGAATTTGTTTTCTAATATAGAAAAATAAACTTAAAAATATAGTTTCTATAGCTACTTTTTTGTGGAAACTGTGAATATGCCTTCAGAAAAATGAATGGCCATGCCTTATGGAAAACACAACTCAGGTGTGGTTTGTGCAACAGTTCATTTTTCTAGTCATCTCACTCGTGTGATAGCATCTAAGTTGATAAGTTTTCTATAGGGTATTTATGTCGAAGTGGCTAAGTTTGTGGTTAAAAAGCCACTTTCTAAAGGGGCTAAAACACTTTTCGGCCTCTTCATAATGTTCATTCATCATTGAATGCTATTGCTTTCAGAAGTATTGTATCTTTTTGCATGAAAAGATCACTTATTAACTGACATTATATTAGGGTGTTCAAATTGGCTAGAGAATACATGAAAAAGTATTAAGAAAAATGCATTGCAAGGAATATATGGGATGTGAGTGCATTTATTCTGAACATGCATCATACATCAATTCCAAAATTGTTACTTTTTTCTTATTTGAGATGACCTTTTATCCTTTTCTTTTGGAGTATAGCTTTGACATCATGCAAGGAACTGTCTGATAAAAAAAGAGAATGCAAAGAACAAGCAGAGGAGGCTATTTCTTGGTATAACAGTGTCCTTGGTTTTCGTATTGAATGTGGGCATGGTATAGTACTCCTGAGACTTGCTGAAACTCTTCTACATTATTTTCGCCAAAATGATCTCTTACCCATCATCTCTCCCCTAGGTGTAAAATTCATATTCACAAATATTAGACCAGGGAACCCAAATGAAGAGTACTCATTTGTCATTCGTCATGAGAATGAGATATACTACTGTAAGTAATATGCTTTTGGTTGTTTTTTATTGCTTTGAACAATATCTTATCATTCATTATTTCGAGTCTCTCTTTAGTGCTCAAATGTGATCCACATCTAAGTGGGACTGAAGTGTTAGTTGATGAGTTAAATGAAAGCAATGGACTATTCAAATTTGTGAGAACCATGAGAGAACGATTCCAACAAGCTGCTGCACAGGGTACGTCATTGTATCTTCATTCACCTCTTGTATAAATGTTTAACCATAAACAGCCTAAGTATATCTCGGCATTTTAAGCAGGTCATGTATCTAAGAAGGCATATAGTAGTGACTATCCTGGGGTTTCCTTGCATAGCTTGTCTCTAGATCAAGATTCCTCAATAATCTCACTTTCTGCGCCAGTAGCTTCAGTTACAACTGATAACAGACCTGAATCTACCCCGGAGAAGGGACTGCAATCTGCTCAATCAAATAGCAATTCAAGAAAAATTGGGAAAGGAAGAGCAGTTCAGTCTCCCGGATCTGCTTCTTCTCTTCGCCGTTCCTCACGTCTGAAGGTGACTTGTAGTAACATAACTAGGACATGAGAAATTGGATAGTACTTCAGTTCTTGGTCTTATCTTTTAGATGAGATATATTTTAACATCCTGAGGCATGATGACTATAACCTATATCTGCTCCATTTGCTGGTTGCTAAGTGCTACTTGTTGTCCTTGGCCCTCATTAGCAATATGTCATATGCTTCCACACGTTTCCATTTTACGGTTTGAATCGAGTATCTTGTTTCTAAATGTGACTGTCTGAATTTGTGCAGGGTAAGAATTGAAAATTGCCTCACAAATTACACACCTCTACAGTTGCCCTTAGGAGATGTGAAAACATATCTTCTAAAGTTCGGCAAAAGTCTTGGGTTGGGCAAAGCTTGTTTGCACGCAGGATGCCGAAGGGCCACAATATTTGATGCACTATATCTTAATCCTGTTGGATGTGAACGTTTACTAGATTTGTTTTGATGTAAAGTAAGGAATAATATTCTCTTTAACAAGTGAAATGATGTCTCAATGCTTGCTATAATGTTGTAATATAATTTTTCCTGTTGTGGAAGATTGGAGAAGCGTTCTTATCGCCTGCTCTGCCTCCTCCGTTTTCACCACCATGATTCAAGCAACCAGACTTGATTTCAATTTTTTTTTTAAATAAACTATATTGATATCGTGAAATGTTTGCTTTAATTATTAAAACCAGCAGTAGCTTGGTTTTATATTATTTCAACATTGATTAATCTCTGAAATGAATTACTTTTTGTACTTAATAATATTGGGTCATTATTAGGTACTTATTTTTTATTAAAGTTTTATCACTTTTTTCAGATTCATATATAATGCTAATTAGTAATTAGATTGATTATCGAATAAATTTTTTGTATACGTATTATTATTTGTTCATGTTGTCTATGAGTGAGCTTGAGTCAAGATAATTGGCTTTAAAAAAAAAAACTTGAAATTGACTTAGATACTAATTGAGTTGAGCACAAATTCAAACTATTTGAGGAATTGTTGAATTTGTGCATCATGATATCAATTCGATAAACTTGTGAACTTTAGCGAGCTCAAATCGAGTTAGTCTCATAAGTCCTAATAAATTTGATTTTTTATTTATAAATTTATTGTTTAATTATAATAAATTAAAGATTTTGAGCTTATTGAATCGAGTTTGAAAATTTAAACTCAATCTAGTCGAGCTCAAGTTCGAGTTTAGCCATACTCATGAGCACTCCTATTGTTGTTAATGAGTTTAATTGACCAAATTTTAATATGGATCAAAGCTTTCGATAAATATTGCATTTGTGAGGAACAGGAGTGAATGCCGCTGTATCGTTTAGCGTAAACCCTAACTTTCGAAAATCTCTATTTAACCAAAGTCGTAGCCGCCTCCGACAACAAACAACGCCGCGGCAGCCCTCTTTCATTATTTCCTCCTATTCGAATTTCTTTGTATTGGTTGTAGTTATCTGTCTCGATTTGCTGCGATTGCATCTGGTTTACCGTATCCTAGTGTCAATCATTCGGTGTTTGCTAGAAGATATAACTGGTGCAGATAACGATCTGGATGGCTTACCAGCCCATTGCACGCACTCTGCTTGTATTGCCTTGGTGTCAAATGGACCTTCCTACATTTCTTCTCCTCTTATTTCACACTTTAAGATGCTAATTTTGCTTCTTTTTATTTTAATCCATTGTTGTTTTTTGATTGGCGAATGATGATTTTTAAAATCTTATCCTACACACTGAATCTCTGTGTGGATTACTTACTCCGCTTATTGTCTGATGCCATTTCTTTCTGAAAACCCTAATTTTGAGTTTTTCTTATTTTTCTACCGTTTAATTTATGATTCAATGATGTGAGAAAGCGGACGGGCGGACAGAACCTGATGCCGTGTTGAATGTCTGCATAATTCCTATTTTCGGAATCTCTGAGATTTATGCATTTTTGTATATTTTGATGCATGCCCTTAGAATTTCCATTCTTGTTGTCTTTGAAACTAATATTATTTTGTGAAATTTTTAAAAATTCTCTATATTAAGGTTTTGATTTATAAGAATTGGATTTTTATTGCGAAGAGTGGTTGCTGTGATGCTTAAAAACTAACTATTTTCTGAAGGGAGTTTTTCCTTTCTGATTATAGAAACCAATGGATCCTTCTGAGCACATTCCACTGTTTATTTTCTGTTTCTTGGAGTTTTCTTTTTATTTATTTAATTTTTTTTTTTGTATCATCGAAGTGATGATTGCCGATCGGACTTTTGAATGACGATCAAAAAATCAGACTACAATTATCTGATCGATGTGAAATGATTAGTAATTCTTGTTTTGTTGTAAATCTCTTTTGAAGATTAATATTTGTAAGTTGTTGAATTACAGAGCTCCTTTTGATGTCAAGATATAAATTTATTAATGTTTCAGCCTTGTCTGAATTAACTTGTTGACGTATTATCTTTCTGAGGGAGCTTTTTGAACTGTCAGTTTACTTTTTTTTTCCTTCTAATTTATAATGCTCTGGACTTTGTTTTTATCATAATTATGTCATGTCTCAAAAGCAATTTGAGGATATTTTATAATTTCAGCACTGTAATTTTTTCTTTGATTTTTGGAATGCCCTAGCTAATTTTTGTTATTTTCTTGATACTTGTAAGGGATATTTGCATTGTAGATTATTCAAATTTGGTACTTTTAGTGGACTTTTACTTGATAAGAAGCATTTGCTGTTGCATTATGAAAATTATATTTATATTTAATTGATATATGGTGAAGACTTTAAGTATTTGAATTTTTTGTAAATATTTACACCATCTATATATTTTAATTTTTATCATATAAAGCAAGAAGTTTGCAAGAATTACAAAAATGCTACTTTCGTTCCAAAACTCACATCAACCGTTATTATTATAAATTTATATAATGTATAGGAATATAACATTCAACAATTAAATTTGAATTACTCTCTACTAAAAATATAATATCTTTATCAATTATAAATTTTATTTTTTTAAAATAAAAAATATTAGTATAATATCTTCCTTTAGTATTTAAATTGGAAGTTTTGAAAATTGAAATCCTATATTTATTTTTTCTATCATCTCGAGTCATTTTAATTTTAAATATTTAGCTAAAATGTATATTTAAGACGATCATTAAAAAATGTTGTTAAATATTTGATTTCATTAATATTGATGGATAATTAATAATTGAATAATTCATTTATATGTATGTATGTAACTTTGTATATAATTTTCATAATTATATTTTGACTATGACTTTCATCATTATATTTTTTTCACATGTGGGTGTGAAATTAGTTTATATCAAATAAAATAATCTTATTGAAATTATAGCTGAAAAAAAATGTATGAATTTAATCTTAACAGTTGACGTGAATCATTTTATTCTACATTAACAAATAACTATGCACACAAATTTGGATCAAAGAAACATTGTATTGTTATTTACATGTCTAAAACTAGCTAAATCTTCAGGCATCGCCACTTTTTCCGGCCGGCAGAAGAAACCGCCGGTGCAAGAGACCACGCGTCTGCTTCCATAGCTTCCGACAACAACTCTCATCACGTGCCAATGCGGAGCACTGGCTCTCATTGCAGTCTGCAAAGTATTTGCCGGTGACGCCACAAAGTCGAGGGCTCAATGCAACATAGCATGTGGTGGCTGCGCCCTGCCGCCATCAACAATATATTGTGCTACCTTTTTCATTTGGAGTCAAGAATCTCGAGTAAAGTCGGGGATGTAAGAACAAACCTGTGATGTGGACTTGAGCAGTTTTGATGCCACAAAATACAAAGAATCTGAGAAATTGTGCAGGACAGGACAGTTAGTGGGATTCAGTTATCTTTGCTAGGACTATTACATGCAAAAAGATGGACAAATCAAATCCCAGAAAAAGTAAAAGGTGAGAATGTTTTTTTGCATGCCTGTGATAAAGCCTCTATAGTCTCTGGTGATTCCAGTCTTGATAATCCCTGGATGGACAGCACTGATTGTCACATTTGCTTTTTTTGCCTGATGATTCCAAGGGAATAAACATCATAGGTCAGAATAAATATTTTCTCTCTTTATATGTTGGCTTTTACAACTTGCATCAAAATGTAATAAGTTGATTTATTGGTGAGTTTTGTACCTTGAGCTGTCTTGATAGTTCCTTGGCATGTAATATGTTGCATAGTTTTGATTGAGCATAAGCTCTAGTGCCATTGTAGCTGTATGAAAGTGTGATGAGCAACTTTATAGATGCTATATGTGGTGGAATATAATGAATTACAGTGTTTTTACCTTTTGGGATTGAGCAATTTAGTGAAGCAAAAGTGTTTGCTATTCACCCAATTGTGAATCACTGAGGAGACATTCACTATTCTCCCCTCAATGCCAGACTCTGATGCTGTCTCCACCATTTTCTCCAGTAGCATTTCTGTCAGCAGAAAATGACCTTCCAAATACATAAAACAATTTTCAATTTCTTCTTTTGTGTATTTTTCTTGATTAAACTAAGAAATTAAATTGCAAGTCACGAGTGAGAGTGAGAGTGAGGGTTTTACCTAAATAATTTGTGGCAAAAGTTAGCTCAATTTTATCCTCAGAAAATTCCAGCTTTTGTGAGTATTTGCCAGCATTGTTTCTGCAAGAAAATAAATATTTGAGATAATTGTCATGCACCAAAAAAACCTGTGTTTTTTTTTTTTTTTTTTTTCAATTTTGTCCACCACAAAACCAGTTAAAAGAAAAGACAAGAGAAAACATACATGAGGATGTGTAGAGGCAATTCTAAAGATAAGAAGTCAGAGCAAAATCTCTGGATTGAACCAAATGAACTCAAGTCTATCTCCATTATGATTATCTCAGCTTCTGGGCTCTCTTTCTCTATGTTTTCCTTCACTCTCTCTGCCTTCCTCAAGTCCCTTGCTGGGATAACTACTCTAACTCCTCTCATGGCCAGCACTCTTGCCGTCTCTGCACCGATGCCCGACGTCGCCCCTAATCATCATGCCATTCATAATCCATCACCTCAATGCTTTCTGTTATCTTTTTCCAAGGTTGCTTATATAATTTTCGTTTTCAGACATTTTTCCATGATTTTTCTAGTGGAATGACATCATCAGCAGTATACGAAGAAGGAAAACTATATGAAAAACAACTACTTTGGCAGTGGCAAAAGCATATAATGAATCTTGGTTTTCAATGCATTCTCAAATTTTACCAAAAACTTTCAAAAATATATCAGAAGAAAGCATTAACTTTCTCCAACAAACTAGCTAAATGTGAAACAGAACTAAGAACAGCTCCACAGACATAATGTTAACTTGATGAACCTTGTTTCAATTCAGACACATGCATTTATGAGAGAGAGAGGGAGAGGAGAGACCAGTGACAATTGCAGTGAGATGAGAAGCAGGCATTGAGCAGAAGCAATCCTGAGCAACCTGTTGAGCAGTTGTTTTGGAGCCATAGCCACTAGGGCCAGCAATGCCTGCCAAATACTTCAATGCAGCCTTCATTTCCGGACTCAAGATTTGTAGCTTACACTCCAAGACTCTAACAAGTGTGGAAATCCATGTATATATATAACAAGAGACATCAACTTTGAGGCATCCCATGCAGTCCAGCTTCCACCACGTGTTACTGGTTGTTCTTGATTGAAATGGCATCCACAAACAAGTGTTGGTGCTCAAATTTTGTAGATTGGAGGTGGTCCATTGACTACTAGGTTGATGGTTTTTGCAGCATGTAATTGTGAAAGTCTACTGTTGAAGGCCAGTTTCTTTTTCCAACTCTTCATCATTGTTGTCTCCTGCCTTTCTTCTTTTGGTGGGCTGTTGAGATTATTGTTTCAGGGCACATTTTACTGTTTCAGATGATGTTTTGTTTCAACCCTTAATCATTCTCAATATATTTGCATTTGGTTCATAAATAATTAATTCATTACATAAAAGCTGATTGCCCTTTTTTTGCAACCTTAACCCCCCAATTATCTCCACAATTCAAAATAAAATTCAACAACTATTTATCAAACTCATATAAGCTGGGTAGACTCATATTGTAAAATAGAGTGCATTAGTTTAGATCATACCTCATATAAATGTCTTCTTTCAAATTTCAAACATAAACACATAATCTGTTGAACAAAAGACGCTTAAATCACTTGCACCTCGAGTTGGGGATATATATTTTTTTTATTGCTGTTAAAAGTTGTCCAATGTTATTCCAAACACTATCATATATACTTAATAACTTTGAACTTGGCTTCAAAGCAAACTAAATATGAAAAGGGAAATATATATATATATATATATATATATATAGAGGAGGGATCATGTAAAAAAAAATCCCCATGTGAGAAAAAAGAATGAATCATGTCTATCAGATCTAAAAAAATCAATGGTTGATATTGAATCAAGCAACAACTAAAATGCAATCAAGCAACAAAATAATCAAGCAACAACTAAAGCACAATCAAGCAACATTGCAATCAAGCAACGACTTAAATACAATCAAGTAATGCCGTGAATGCAATCAAGCATCTTTCTCACTTTCTGACGTTAAGAGTTTTCTCACTGGATCCGCTCCCTATATATATATATATATATATATATATATATATATATAGGGAGTGACTCACATACTAAAAATTAGTTTGTGCTAAATAGGAATGAATCTACACCCTTCATCTAAAAAATTCAATGGTTGATATTAAAATATTTTCCCAGATTTTATGCTTTTTTGCTTTATAAATCATGCTTAATCGAATTAAACACAATTTATAAAGCAATTAAGCACGAACGGAAATTATGCTTAATTTTTTAATCTTTATGCTTTAATCTCAACCATTGATGTTATCAATCCAAGGGCTGAGATTTATTCCTATTTAGCACAAACTTTAATTTTAGCACTTGAGTGAATCTCTCTCTCTCTCTATATATATATATATATATAGGGGAGTGATCATATCAGAACTCCCCTTACCATGTGAAAATAAGAACTAATCTCGGTCAACGCTTAAGACTAAATAAATTTCGTCTGCATTATAGTGTAGTGAAACATTCATTAAAGGGTAATTTTGTAATATTTTTTTTCTCTCCTCTAAAATCATCCTAAATCTTTAAATGATCATATCTCCTTCGATTTAGATTATTTTTTAATGTATCATATATCAAATTAAAGGTAATTTAATTATCTTTCAAACGAAATCCCTATTGCATATGTTTCGATTTAAAAATCATCGTAAAAAATGAAAATTGGTGATTATATGCATAATTCTCGTAACAGTACACGAATTCTTATATAATGAATGGAGTTGCACAATATAATGCATGAAGTTCTATTATATAATGCAGAATATGATATATAAAATGCAATAACTTTTTTCCTGTAAGATAAAAAAAATCATTATCTTTGCATACTGTAGATAATATCATAGTTGTTATAAAAGTTGATCATATATTACTTGTTTTTAATTATGTTTTTTTTGTTATATTATATAAATGTATATTACTATATTATATAATGCATGTTTGTTAGGTATATAATGAATGTTTGCTAGGTATATAATGCATGTCGAGGTCAATATAATGCATGGAGTTATATAATGAATACAATAACACAATATAATGCTATATAATGCAAAATATGATAGATACAATGCAACATGTTTTTTCAACGAAATCATCATTCATCATTATATTTGCACTTGTTATGTATTATATAGTAATAACATATGCATTATAATGAAAGTTGTTAGGGATCTAATTCGGATCCGACCCACCAAAAGTACCAGACCGGTTTCTAACCTTAGACCGGACCCGATATTAACTCAAACAGAGGAAGAACATCCAGTTCGAAGTAAGTAGGAACAAACAAAGCAGCTCGAATATTACCGAAAGAAGTCCGATCAGTACCGTCCGCTGCTCGATTGAAGTCCGATACGATGAAGGAAGGAGCTCGATGAAGAGCCACGCACCTCACTCCCCTAGCAGCCCAACCAACGACTACTATGCGAAAGATTCGGAACTGTCGGGCTCCCACGATCAGTCAACCACCCCGATGATTGCGGGCTCGACTCCAGGCAGTTGAGAACGGCGCGGAAACCCTAGGGAGAGACGATCCTTATGAATAACTCCTCAATCCATTATAAAAGGGGACGACGGGAAAAGAAAACGGGGAGACGTTCATTGCAATCTCATTGTCACTTTCATTTGTAGCTTAGCAAATAAACTATAGATTAGCCACGCACTTTTCTTGTATCCAATTAATAACACCCTAGTTCGCCTATTCCGTTTACAGTATTCATTATTCATTGTTCTCGGGGCTCCGATTCAATATCAAAATCGAACCTCAACAAAAGTAATATAATTTTCTCTAAAATAAAAGTAATATCATGTATAATATGCATAATTCTCGTAACAGTACACAGATTCTTATATAATTAATGCAGTTGCACAATATAATGCATGAATTTATAGTATATAATGCAGAATATGATAGATAAAATGCAACATGTTTATTTCAGCAAAATCATCATTCATCATTATATATTTGCACTTGTTAGTATATAGTAATAACATATGCATTATAATGACGGTAATATAATTTTTCTAAAATAAAAGTAATATTATATATAATAGAGGAAGTAATGTCATATAATTATATTAATATTGTTCTAAAATAAGAGTAATACCATATTATAATGCAGGAAGATATTTGTTAGGTATATAATGAATGTTTCCTAGGTATATAATACATGTTTCTTATGTATATAATGAATGTTTGTTAGATGTATAATGCATGTCGAGAAAGAATATGCAAACAGAATCTTAAATAAGTACAAAATGACAAAAATACCCTATAATGCAGGTTTTTTGAGATAAAATGACCGAAAATTTTAGTAAAATCCTGAGCGTTCATTCATCAAAATCAATGGCCAGGATTGATTCTTATTTCTTATGGTAAGAGTGGTTCTCGCTGAATCGCATCCCTACATATATATTATTAATTTTATAAGCTTTTTACCTTTGGACTTTCACTCAAGTGGACGATGAAAATGTCTCTAAATTGGAAAAAAAAAACGATATGATAAAAAGTAAAGAGAGTGGGTAACACAATTACAACTCACACGTACGTGTTATTGTCCAATAATCCATAATTGGGATTTGACAAGTCAATGAAAACATTAAAATTAGGCCATAAAATAAAAGCTATATTCATATATATGGTCACTCGTGAATTTTTTCTTTTTTTATTTTTTTGGAGTCAAGAACTAATGAGAGCAAAAATGACAAAATTAAGTGGTTTTTTTTTAATGATTGGGAGCACACGGGTCGAAATTTTACTTTGTTTTGATTAATTTGAATCGTGTATAAAATCGTGCATGCTATGTTGTTTCATCAACGTATGTCAGAATATTTTTCATAAGAAAATCAAAATGTATGTGTAGCATTCTCCATGTAAATGGTGAGTAATTCAGAAATACTTCTTAGAAAATTCCAAACGTATGTTGAAATTCTTTTTTATAAAAAAAAGAGCTAATAATAATAATATGTTGGAAATATTTAATTTTGTTGTAATTAAATATTACAAGGTCGAAGTACGTCGCGAGTAGATAAGCGTAGTATATTTATTTTCTCAGAACCGAATTCCAGTGAGTGAGAAATCGATCCTCGAAGTGGCACGCATAACAATGTAATATGGGCATATTAATTAGTTAATTAATGATGTCCCACATTGGTTAATTAAATACACTTAACTTGGTTTAAATACCTAAGTGGTTAAACCTTGTAATAACAAGTGTGTAATAAGGGTGTCGTATGACAGCCCCGTGCTCCTACGCGCGCGCCGCCGCTGCCCGCCCCGCCTCGGTCCAGTCCTGGTCCTGGTCCTGGACGTGGATCTTGGCAATTGGTCTTCGGGCCTCGGGTTTGGGCTTGTCCCGAAAGTGCCTTATCTTTTTGGCGACTCAACGGGCTGACTAGGCTCGATTATTTGGCCCAGTAGTACATCATGGAGCACACGTGTGCGTGACAGCACATGACGTGTCTGCGGGGGTTACAGAAATGCGCACGGGCCCGGCAGCCCCCGCCCGTGCGCGCACGGCCCCGGCAGCCCCCGCCCGCGCGCGCGCACGGCCCCGGCAGCACCTGCCCGCGGGCGCACGGCCCCGAAAGCCCCCACCCGCGCGCTGGATTTCAATCAGCACGTTCCCGAGACGTGCGTGCCGTAACAGTCCGATCCGGGAGACACGCATCGTAACCGCCGTCAGTCTTCAATGCTCCAGCACGCTCCCCAGGTGGTGGACATGCCTATAAATAGGCATCCCCAGGAGCATACATGCACTTGTTCCGAAAATAGCTTGTTGCTTTTTGATCACTAATTTTTATAATGATTTTTTTTATAGAATAGTGATAAGTTAAAATTATCGTTCCCACAGAGATTGTAAAAACGAACACCTTATATACTGAACCATTTGTTTTCGGTTTGTTGTCTAAGTAAATAGAAATTTGGAAAGGTTTTGAAATTTAAAACTAATTTTGCAAGAAAATTAAATTAAAGCAGGGAAGTAAAATCGGGTTTTAAAAACACTAGAGAAAAGATCAGATCCCAGGGCAAGTTCATGTCAAGGATAGCATGCAAGAGAATTTCATCGATCAATTTAAAATACAGATTTGGTGGAACATCAGGAAAATATCACAAACTCCAGGGTTTGGCAATTCATAAAGTAGATTATCAATTTCCTATATCCTTTCGGTCTCTAGAAAAATTGACAACTCCCTAAGAACATCAGATTTATTCCTATGGATTAAATTCCTCTTTTCAGAAATAATAAAAATCCATATTATCAATTCTTAAATCCATTAGTCAACTTTCACTTTTCAGTCTCAAATTAATTAATTATGAAAACCTAATTAAATGGCCAATTTAATCAGATTAAGAAAAAGCACAAGAATTGATAAACCAATTAAAAATATTGATCGATTCAATCACCTAAACATGCATCCAAGACAATCACATAAACCGTAGAATCTGAATAAGGATTTACCTACACATATTCATGTTAAACAGAAATATGGAAAGATAAAACCTGTAACACAACTTCATAGAGAAAACAAGCCTTGTAATTGCATCCAATCTTCAAAGGTTCGATCACAATCCTCACCAGAATTCGAAAGCAATTCAAGAGCAAGAAAAACTCTAGGGTTCTAGTCTCAAAAGTGGCATCATAATCAAAATTCGCCTAATAAAAATAATATATACTAAGTTTAATTGTCCCAACATGGAAATAACTTAAAAGCATTAAATTCCTTCAGCACAACCCGAATTTCGATCGACACAATTCCTGTCGATCGAAATGGGCTCTTCGAAATCGGACACTTGAAGCTCTGTCGACTAGTTGCCTCAGACATCCCTGTCGATCGACACAATTTCTATCGATCGACAGGATTTCTTCTTCTGTTGATCAGCTTGATTTTCAACGTGCTCTTCCTTTGCAACAAACCTCTGTTTCGATCGACACACTTTCTGTCATTCGAAACAGAGCCTTCGGCCAAAAACTCCAAACTCCAGACTTAGTCAATTTTTACTCCAAAAACCTGCATTTTCGAGCATAACACACAACTCATGCATAAAAACACTACGATGCTCATAATTCAGAGTAAACACACTATAATCTAATCAAAACACCCTAAAAATCCATAGATAAGTGACCGAAATAACACACTTATCACTTTTTACCTGAGCTTTTGTTGCCTTACACCTGAGCTCTTTGTTGCTTTTCACCTGCCAACTCTGCTCCTGCTTCACTCCTATTCGCCGGAGCTTTGTCGACTGCGGTGCTGCCTTGGCCGAGACGAAGTCGTTTTATCTTTGGGGACAGATTGCCTGTTTCCGAGCACTACGGAGGCATATTTTGTCTTGCGGGAAGAGTTCGCTCGACTCGGCTGCAACAGTTTTAAACTCTATTCCTTAGTTGTTTCTCGTACTTTGTTCATGAACTTTTTACCGTTGTTTACTTGTGGATCTCAGATTCTGTACCAATTTAACTTACAATCGCAAGACAGAATAGTCATTATCTGAGATGGCAACTTCCGGGAATGATGGCGGAAACAACACCGGTGGCGGAAACAACAACAACTTTGTGCTTGGCTATGATCCGACTGCTCCGCGCCTCCCTCCCAATGCTCAAGCGGAGAAACCCTCCAAGTTCACTGGCGTCAATTTCAAGACGTGGAGGCAGAAGATGCTGTTCTACATCACCACGTTGGGGCTAGCCAACTACTTGAAGGAAGACAAGCCCGAGTGCGCTGATGATGAGCCGGACCGCCAGAATCGCATCGCCTTCGACAACTGGTGCCATTGGGACTTCCTTTGCCAGAATTTTATAATTAATGCTTTAGTAGATCCCTTGTATGCTGTATACTCCCTATATACTCCAATGTAACTACAACAAAAGAACTATGGGAAATGCTAGAGAAAAAGTATCAAACGGAGGACGCGGGTACTAAAAAGTACGTCGTGGCCAAGTATTTGTCGTACCAGATGGTAGAAAATAGATCGGTTGTAGAACAAGTGCAAGAATTTCAATTGATCTTGCACAACGTTCAAGCCGAAGGGATGATGCTTCCCGATGCTTTTGATGTGGCTGCGGTCATAGAAAAGCTACCTCCTTCTTGGAAGGACTTCAAGAGTTACCTTAAGCACAAGCAAAAGGCTATGACTCTTGAAGATTTGATTGTCAAGCTTCGGATTGAAGAAGACAATCGAATGCCTGATCCTAGACTGAGAGCTATGGAGGCTAAGGCCAACTTGATGGAACGTGGTGGTCCATCATTGAAACGTAAGAGGCCTACCCAATCGAACAAAGGCATTGTTATAAAAGAGCGTAAGTTCAAGGGTGACTGCTACAACTGTGGCAAATCTGGCCACATGGCTAACCAATGCAAGAAGCCCAAAAATAAAGGCAAGGGCAAAGGAAAGATGCACAACTACAATGTTGAACCTGATAATGATTGGGAAGACGATCTGTGCGCGGTTGTGTCTGAAGTCAACCATGTGGACAACCCGAGGGAGTGGTTTGTGGATACGGGTGCAACTTGTCACGTAGCATCCGAGAGGAATGTCTTCTCTTCCTACAAAGCTGTTGAAGGAAGAAAGCTTCACATGGGCGACCAAGCCTCGTCTGATGTGGCTGGTATCGGCACTGTGGTGTTGAAGCTGACAAGTGGAAAGGATCTCACTCTGAAGGATGTGCTGCATGTCCCGGACATCCGCAAGAACTTGGTCTCTGGCTCTCTTCTTGTTAATCATGGCTTTAAGCTTGTATTTGAGAGTGAGAAGTTTATTTTGTCTAAATTTGGAAAGTTCATTGGTCGGGGTTACCTTGCCAATGGACTTTTCAAAATAAATGTAATGGCACGGCGCCAAGCCGAAAAAGTTATGAATAAAGGTGAATCTTCTTTTGCTTACTTGATTGAGTGCTCTGATTTGTGGCATATTAGATTAGGACATGTAAATCTAAATGCTATAAAAAGATTAACGAATCTAAACTTGTTGAAAGTGACTGGTTTTAAACAAACAAAATGTGAAGTTTGTGTTGAAGCGAAAATGGCAAAGTTACCATTTCAATCAGTCGAAAGGAGCACTAAGCCTCTAGAATTAGTTCACACTGATTTGTGTGATCTAAAGTTTGTGCAAACTAGAGGAGGAAATAAGTTTTTTATAACTTTCATTGATGATTGCACAAGATATTGCTATCTTTATTTACTTCGAAGTAAAGATGAAGCAATAGAAGCTTTCAGGAATTACAAAATAGAAGCAGAAAATCAATTGAGCACTCGAATCAAAATGATTCGAAGCGATCGAGGTGGAGAGTATGTCGCTCCGTTTGAAGAACTTTGTGCTGCTTCAGGCATAATTCATCAAACGGCTGCTCCCTACTCACCTCAATCAAATGGTGTTGCCGAAAAGAAAAATTGGACATTAAAAGAGATGATGAATGCTCTATTGATCAGTTCGGGACTACCCGAAAATATGTAGGGGGAAGCTGTCTTAACAGCTAACTACATCTTGAACAAAATTCCTCTCAAAGGAAAAGATGTTACCCCATACGAGATGTGGAAAGGTAGAAAACCTTCCTACAAATATCTCAAGGTCTGGGGCTGTTTAGCGAAGGTTGAAGTGCCCCCACCCAAACAAGTTGCAATCGGTCCTAAAACAATTGATTGCATCTTTATTGGCTATGCACTTAACAGCGCAGCTTATCGTTTCCTAGTGCACAAGTCGGAAAACCCGAATGTGACTGTGGGAACGACGATAGAATCAAGGAATGCAATATTCTTTTAAAATGTCTATCCGAACAAGAAAAAAGAGGATGAACCTCAAGTTTCTCGAAAGAGAACACATGAGGAGGCTACTAGTTCTGATCCTATTGAGGAAGAACCGAGACGTAGTCAAATAGCTAGGACTGCTAAAAGTTTTGGTCCCGACTTCATTACCTATATGTTGGATGATGAACCAAAAACTATTAAGGAAGCTCTAGCTCGACCAGATGCTTCTCTTTGGCAAGAAGCGATCAACAGTGAAATTGAATCCATAATGCATAATCATACATGGATTCTGACTGATCTCCCAAAAGGTTGCAAGCCCTTAGGATGTAAGTGGATCCTAAAAAGAAAGTATAAAGCCGATGGCTCTGTTGATAAGTATAAAGCCCGCCTTGTGGCAAAAGGCTTTCGACAAAGAGGGGGAGATGATTTCTTTTACACTTATTCACCTGTAACTCGAATCACGTCTATTAGAGTGCTTCTCGCGATTGCTGCATTATACAATCTAGAGATTCACCAAATGGATGTGAAAACTGCTTTCTTAAACGGTGAATTAGAGGAAGAAATTTACATGGATCAACCTGATGGGTTCGTAGTACCCGGTCAAGAAAAGAAGGTCTGTAAATTGATAAGATCCTTGTACGGTCTGAAACAAGCGCCTAAGCAGTGGTATATAAGATTTGACAATGCAATGTTGGCAAACGAGTTTAAGTACAATGAGTGTGACAAGTGTGTCTACTATAAAGGTACCTCTAACTCCTTTGTTATTGTATGCCTTTATGTAGATGACATGTTGATTATGGGAAACAATCAACAAGTAATCGTTGATACTAAAAGAATGTTGAAGCAAAACTTCGACATGAAAGACATGGGTGTAGCTGATGTAATCCTCGGGATAAAAAATCATAAGAAGAGATGATGGGATTATTCTATCACAATCTCACTATGTCGAGAAAGTGCTTAGAAAATTTAATGCTTATGATAGTTCACCAGCTAAAACACCTCTGGAGCTCAATGTTCATCTGAGCAAGAACCGAGGTGACCCTATAGCTCAAGAAGAGTATGCAAGGGTCATTGGTAGTCTAATGTATCTGACTAACTGTACTCTACCAGATCTTGCTTACTCGGTGAACAAACTGAGTAGATACACGAGCAATCCAAGTAAAGAACATTGGAAAGCTCTTGTGAGAGTTTTGAGATACTTGAAGTATACTCTTAACTCAGGGCTACATTACACTAGATTTCCACCTGTACTTGAAGGGTACTGTGATGCCAATTGGATCTCCGACACCAATGATTCACATTCCACGAGTGGATATGTGTTTACGGTCGGTGGGGGGCAGTCTCGTGGAAATATACGAAGCAAACGTGTATAGCCGCTCCACAATGGAATCTGAGTTCATAACTTTAGATAAAGCTGGTGAAGAAGCGGAATGGCTTCGTCACTTCCTTGAAGATATTCCTTGTTGGAGCAAACCAGTGCCCTCGGTGATGATTCACTGCGACAGCCAAGCAGCTATTGGTCGAGCATTGAACAACATGTATAACGGTAAGTCGAGACATATTCATCGTCGACATAATACTGTTAGGCAATTGATCTCAAACGGGGTTATCTCTATTGAATATGTGAAGTCAATAGATAATCTAGCGGATCCGCTAATCAAAGGGTTAAACCGAGATCAAATGTACAAGTTGCTAGAGGGAATGGGATTAAAATCCACAATCTAGAACGAGTATAGTGGACACCCAACCTAGGTGATTGGATATCCCAAGAACTAGGTTCAATGGGAAAACTAAGCTATATAAGTTCGAGTGTTAACACCTAATTCTTCCCTTCCCTAGGTGAGCAAACCTAGGTGTTTTCAAGCCTGCATGTGGTATAGGTTAAGTCAATCGACTTTTAATGACTCCTGAAAACCACGTAGTGGTTGGGTACGGCAGGATACTCTTAAATAGGACGTCACCTATATAAGTGGAAGTGAGGGCCGCTTCAAATGAACACTTATGAATCCAAAGGGGTTTTCCATGGCCCGTAATGGAAACAAACGTTAGAACGGATGGAGTTTTGAAACGTTACTGTTTCAATGTCGTTGTCTAGGTACACACGACGGAGGGTTAGTTCAAGGTTTTTTCCACTAAGCCACCAGTGTATCCGACGATGTTGAAGATGAAAGGTTCAAAGTCACAAGCTAACGTTTCTCGAGGACGGAGTTGGCTTTGCATTTCATGCATTGGGCATTTCCACTCATGGGGGGGATTGTTGGAATCCGGACAAGTTCGAGTTAATTACTCGTGCGCAAATATTTAATTTTGTTGTAATTAAATATTACGAGGTCGAAGTACGTCGCGATTAGATAAGCGTAGTATATTTATTTTCTCAGAACCGAATTCCGGTGAGTGAGAAATCGATCCTCGAAGTGACACGCATAACAATGTAATATGGGCATATTAATTAGTTAATTAATGATGTCCCACATTGGTTAATTAAACACACTTAACTTGGTTTAAATACCTAAGTGGTTAAACCTTGTAATAACAAGTGTGTAATAAGGGTGTCGTATGACAGCCCCGTGCTCCTACGCGCGCGCCGCCGCCGCCCGCCCCGCCTCACCTCGGCCTTCGGCCTCAGCGAGGCCGCAGGCCGAGCGCAGAGCGCCCGTGCCCCGAGCCCCGGCGCCGGCCCGGTCCTGGTCCTGGTCCTGGACGTGGATCTTGGCAATTGGTCTTTGGGCCTCGGGCTTCGGGTTTGGGCTTGTCCCGAAAGTGCCCTATCATTTTGGCGACTCAGCGGGCTGACTGGGCTCGATTATTTGGCCCAGTAGTACAGCATGGAGCACACGTGTGTGTGACATGGCAAGCATGTCAGCACATGACGTGTCTGCGGGGCTGGATTTCAATCAGCACGTTCCCGAGACGTGTGCGCCGTAACCGTCCGATCCGGGAGACACACGTCGTAACCACCGTCGGTCCAGAATGCTCCAGCACGCTCCCCAGGTGGTGAACATGCCTATAAATAGGCATCCCCAGGAGCATACATGCACTTGTTCCGAAAATAGCTTGTTGCTTTTCACCTGAGCTTTTGTTGCTTTACACCTGAGCTCTTTGTTGCTTTTCACGTGCCAACTCTGCTCCTGCTTCACTCCTGTTCGCCGGAACTCTGTCGACTGCGGTGCTGCCTCGGCCGAGACGAAGCCGTTTTACCTTTGGGGGCAGATTGCCTGTTTCCGAGCACTACGGAGGCGTATTCTGTCTTGCGGGAAGAGTTCGCTCGACTCGGCTGCAACAGTTTTAAACTCTATTCCTTAGTTGTTTCTCGTACTTTGTTCGTGTACTTTTTACCGTTGTTTACTTGTGGATCTCAGATTCTGTACAATTTAACTTACATAATAATAACAATAATATATAAATTATTATAAATAAATCTAAAAATTGACAACTAAATGAAAAAGAAATTTTGACTCCTTTTCATCGAAAGTCCAGAACCTTTTTCTTGATTATTTTCAGCCTCGTCTAAACCAACCAATATTTGTTGCATATGAGATCTAATCTTAGTAAATTGGATTCATCAATTTTAAACAAAATTAACTCATATAGAAAATGGTTTAAGATATTGACTTATTCATCAACTAATTTGTCGATTAATTTTCTTAAAATTGATAGATTGAAGTTCATTTAGATTCTAACACTTTTCATAATCAGTAATCATTCTCTCAAATTATTCGTTGTCCCTTCGCTCGGGGTGTAGTGGTTAAAACATCTTGTCTGCGATTGAGAGGTCACAGGCTCGAGCTTCTAGGGGACATCTTGGTGTGTGTTTAAGATTAATGTAAATTTATTAAAAAAAATAATACATGCAAGATTTATGTATTTAATATTAAACTCTCAAAACATGTACTCCCCCCGTTCCAATTTATTAGTCCCACTTTCCTTTTTGGTTTGTCTCATTTCCTAAAATGACAAACTTTTTCACACTCATCAATAAAATATTAATTACACTACACTTACAAATATTGTTTATTGTGTCATTTCAAAATGGGACTATTAATTTGGAACGAAGGGAATATCAATTATCAAATAAAAAAACTCACAAAGTTCATATACTTTATGACCAACACCATGACCGCTACAATATAAATTAAGAGCTGAATTTTGGAATATCCCTTATGAAAATAATACATAACAAAAATATTTATTCTTATGAAAACATATCTTAAGTACCAAAAAAACAAAAAAGTGTAGAATTTTTGTTAAAAGTGTACTTTTTTTCTAAAATCAATGATTGTAATTTATTTTGACTTAATTTATAAGTTATAATTTAAAATTGTTTCATTTCAAATATGCATATGTATTTTTTTTATTCAGTTCGGATTGGGTCGGAAAGCGGGTCTGGAACTAGGGCAAGTGATCATGACCCATATCTCGACCCAAACTCATTAAATCAAATCAAATTTAAATGTATTCAATTCGGGTCGGGAAACGGATCTGGAAATAGGGCATGACCCCTATCCTGATTCAAACTCATTAAATCAAATCAAATCAAATTTAAATGTATTCAATTCGGGTTGGGAAACGGATCTGGAACCGGGCCGCGATACCTTTACCATCCAGACTTTCATTCCTACCCAATTCTTGACCATTTTTTTAGTGGTAGGGAACGGGGTCAGGATGACCCGATCCTGACCCTACCCTATTCATGACCATTTTTTTCAGAGTGGTAGGGAACTGGGTCAGGATGACACGATCCTAACCCGTTTCAAACCTAACACGATCTCTACCTTTTCCCTACCTATTTTCTGACCTAAAATTGTTTAAATAAATTTTATTTGAGCTTATTTTCTCTTAAATACCGACTCAACTTCATTTTTAAATTGATTTTTAACCTTACAATTATTTTTAACATCATCACCCCAATGATTGCATCAGTTTTACGTCCAAAAATCAGAAATTGTACAAATATTGTAATTTTGAAGTATTTAGAATATATTTTTATAAGTAGGGGTATTTTCATGATACATATAATAAAAAGGGATATTTGTAAATATTTACACATAAATTAAAGATCAAATAATTTGAGAAATATAATATTCAAGGCCCAGTATGGAAAATGAAAAATATAAAAAACTATAATAAGATTTGAGATATTAAAATATACTCCATAAAAAGTAGTAATAATGTTGATAGAAGCAATAGATTGTTGTATGGTGGAGCAACAACTTTTGTTGCGTGCGTGCAAGCAGAAAATGGCAAAAGAGGGAGAGAGAGAAAAAAGAAGGAAAAAAAAAAAAGGCATGAATACATTGGAGATTTGTTGGAAAATAAAAAGTTAAATGTACAAATACGTTCCAAAATATTATGAAATTTTTAAAATTTATTATAAATTATTTGTACTTTGAAATAAATATTTAAATTATCAATATTATTTTAAATTTATGATGAGAGTGAGAATTGAGCAATTAAAATAGGCGTTTTCGCAAAAATTCCAAATAAAACGACGTAAAAATTTTAAAAAATCACCATCATTTTGTTTGAAATTTTGCTTAAACGTTGAATTTTCTATCCCGTCAAAAACTTTAACGAAATTGAAATTTTGAATATTTATGTAGGAAAATATATATGTTTGATAAAATTGTAATAATTTATAATATATTTGCATATTTTCCATTGAGAAATAAGTGTAGGATGGAAAATTGTCAATTAAAAGATATTCAATAACAAGTATTCATACATGAAATTCTTTTAACGAGAATTCTCTATGTTTATCATTTTTTTCTTAAGCGAATATTCTTTTTCAATTATATTGTGATTATCCCATATTTTTATAAATTAGTTCCACTCATCCACAAGTTAGGAAGAAGTAATTATGCATGAAAATAAAGTAGACCAAGGTATGAGAAGGCTGATAATGAAGATGAATAATATTTTCTTATAATATTGAATTTTGTATTTCTTTTTTGTAATGTAAAATCTAAGAACTATCTACAAAATTTTTTTCAATCCACCACTATTCTTACCTACTAAAAAGAATATAGGATAGGAAAAATCAATAATATGGAATGTTGGAAATTAGAGAGAAGATGGGAGTTGAGTGGTCAACAAATTGGCCCCAATTGCCCCCCATTTGCTACACACCTTTCATCAATATGTGTCTCCACCTCTCATCACATTTTATCTTCTTTCTTTTCATTTCATTTTTCAAAAACATTCACTCATTCACATATTTTTTTCTTCTTCTATGCTATGTTTTATTTGGGTGTTATCTTCTCCTTAGAAACATGTACATGGAAGGAGAAGGTGATAATTAGAGTCACAATTTTTTGCAGTAATTTGATTTATTTAAAATGATTCTTAGTGATGCTTAAAATGTATTATAATCTAATGGTACTTATTATTCCTATTTGAACGAGAAATTCAAAATTAAATCATTCTAATTTTAAGGTCGAATCAAGTGGGGCATTTCACGGTTTCAATTTAGAACCATCATGTATAGTTATGCATAAATACATAATTAGGTTAAAAATAATATCCATAAGTTAGGAATTATTGTTAGAAATTCATACTTTATATGTTATTTGGATGAGTCAAGCATCTCACTAGAATAATGTGTTTAGCTAAATCAACTTAAATTTGCGACGTCCTATATAAGAATTATCAAGGTATAATATAAGTTAATTTACAAGTCTTAGGGGATTTGATGGCGAATTCTTCACCGGCAAATGAGCTTGTATGGGTTGTTAGTTAATACTTTGTTACCAACAAAACGTCTGTGGAGGAGCTGGCTGACACGTCATCATCAACTGAAGGATAACTAGCGCGAAGCTTATCAGCAAGGCGCTACTCAACCAATTAGAAGTCACACTCGAGCCAGAACAAGCAAGGACTTTCTCAAGACTAGACTTTAAGTTCTTTAAGTAAGGAGGACTTAAAGTCTTATGTATTCAAACGCTTGTTCGTCTCAGGAATTAACCGGCAAATAATCCTCAAACTAGCTAAAAAGAGTCGTTCTAATTGAAGCAATCACTTGCTCTGCCAGAAATGACACTGCAAGTCAGAAAAACGAGACTTCGACAGGACGCATTCCTTTTGTCTCACAACGGCATCAAACGACTAAGAGATTCAAACCTTCCTAGGTGCGTATATAAATTGAGGTTGCATTCCACCTTAAAAGTGTTACCAAAATGATTAAACGATCAATCATCTCATAACTCTCTGCCGATTTCTCAAAAACTTCTACTTCCATATCCTAAAGCTTTTAGGCTGATTCTATCATATTCCTGTGTTCTTTCTTGAACACGAGGCTCTGTGCTTTTAGTAATAATAGTTATCTCTATTTTCTTACTCTCTAAGTAAGAAAACATCTTGGAGTTGTCACTTCTATGGTGGCTACTATCACGGTGGTGTGCCTATGCTTCAAGCCTGAATAAGTTCTTAATTGCAAATAACTTGGTGAGTGTACTTGGACTGGTGGATGTGACATTCATAGCTAGAAATAGATCGTTGACATTTTTATAATTGACAGCTCAGTGATTCCAAACTGCGCGTTTGAAGAGAGTACGTGGGATGGTTTTGTCTGAACCTCTATAAAATCTTGTGTTATTTACTATTTTAATTAAGTTTTTGCACTAGATTTAAAACTCAACACATCAAGTTTGGAGTATATTACTGAAATAGATTAAGTAATGTGTCCAACCAACAAAACAAACACATTTTTAAACCTAAGTTGGTACAATATGATCCTGAATCAATACTATATAAGTAGCTCTAATAAGATATTTTTTTTTAAAAAAAATCACATAAAAACCCAATACTCATTTATAGACATGTACACCTCAAAATCACAATCACATCGATGAAAACAAAAATCCAAACTGAAAATAAAATAAATCAAGTTCTGTATGAACATTGAACAATATGTAAAGGGAAATTAAGATTGTTCTCAAAAAAATATAAAAAAAAATTCAATTCTAAACCAAATCTGTAGGAAATATGCAATTTTCATATCGGAGAAATGTCTTATTTTTTTAAAAAAGAAAAATATAAATGCTTGAATAAAATCATTAAATTTTTTTTTTTTTTTTTTTTGAGGGTACATAAAAATCTTAATATTGAGTGACACTGTATATATATATAAAAAAAAGGTGCCCAAAGAATAATCATATTAATGAGTTGTAGCCTCACGTGCTATGTGTCATCCGTGGAGCGACAGCTAACTCTCACATCCTTTTATTTTATTTTATTTTATTTTTTTTAAAAAAATATTAATTTAAAATTCATATAATCAATCTTCCCAAAAATATCTTCAAATCATGAATTCTTTGTCACAAATAATACTCCTATTTCACCCCCTCCCAGTGGAACCTCACATCCATTCTTTTCACTTAATTTACTTTGCGTGTTTATATATATGGATAAGGTTTCATAATTAAAATGAAGTTTATATTAAATAATTATATATTAAGAATTTTAGATGAGTTCTATTGACGTTTGAGGTAAGAAATACTACTTTTTTTTTAAATGTATAACGTATATATATATACATGTATACATATAATGTATTTCAGCGGTAGAATATAAGATTTTGAACATGTTCAAATTTAAATTATTAATTAAGCATAAATAAATAAGAGGAAAATATTTTAAATAACCATTCCTACTAAATGCATTACAAATATACCCAAAACATTATATTGCTTTAAGAAATACCCACTGCCACAATCAGAGTTCGTTTTTGCATGAAATCGATAAGATAATTAGTTAATGATGATCAAATCATTACCAAATATCAAATCAGGCGTCTATTATTTTATTTTTTAATTGGATAAAGTTAATATTAAATTTAGAAAATATGCATTTGACCAAAAGACTAAGACCGAATATTTAAAAAAAAATATTTCCTGAAGTCGGTGGCGAGGTCGGTGTCGTGTGCTTGACAACGACCTCGACACCGACTCAATATTTAATAATTTTAAATGTGGTCGATGCCACGTAAGTCGGTGTCGTGTTTGGCGTCGAACTCGACACCGACTGTCGGCAGAATATTTTTTTTTAATTATAACATTTGGTCGGTGCCGAGGTCGGTGCCAATGTAAAGGCACCGACTTCGACACCGACCCTATTTTTTTTTTTTTTTTAATTTCGAAATTTTTACAATTTGTGCATGCACGTGAATGTACGAGCGGTTCTGCTTCAAAATTCAGAGAAAATTTGTGCATGCACGTGAATGTAGGTGTACTCATAATTGAGATCGAATTATAAATCGGTGCTCTTCACTCTTACACTCAAATTCGAAGAAAAACACACGAAAACACACGGTCTTCTACATTTTTTTCTCCATTTTTAAGGTATTCTTTCTACTTATTTTGAATTCTTTCAGTTTATATCTTCGTAAAGATGGAGAATTGGTGTTCAATTTTTATTCACTACAATGGTCAATTGGATGATTCGTGCAACTATATTGGTGGACAAGAACGATTGATTTACGTTCCATCCACCAATATGTCCGTAAATTATTTGAGAAGCAACATTCAACAGATTTTTGATGCTGAATATATATTTGGTGAGTATAATTTGTATTATACGTCTCAAAGCCGCAACGGAAGAATTGTGAAATCTTTGTTGACGAATGATTTGGAGTTGCAGCGTCTTTGTGCTCTATATTCGGAGCCCAATATTTTTGTTATTATGAAGGGTGTTGTTGGTGCTGCTGGTGTTGGGACTTCACAGCGACAGCCCTCACCATACAGACCATTTTTATCTTCAGTGAGTCCACCACCGAACCAGTATTTTAGTCCAACGGCTGATGACCTTCAAAGATTTGGGTCTTCGATGTATTTTGGTGCATCTCCGAACACCAATTTCGATTCTTATGGTCATGGTCTCTTTAATACTTTTGCTGATCAAAGTGCAAGCGGTAGTGGCTCACAAGTTCCCGACCTAAATGAAGAGGCTCCTGTTGAAGAAAACGAGGAAGAGGAGGAGCATGTGGATCCTGTTGTAACCCAAGAAGTTCCAACTGTAATTGGTGGTGGCCATGTGGAACTCGATGATGATGATGAAGCAAATCTGGATGAGGAGTCATCTGATTCGGATGATGAGTCTTTCAGAGACGATAGTAATTTTCGTCTTAATTGTACTGTTGCTGAATTCTCAGCCTGGATCCGAAATGCTGGCGGTATGTCCGCTTTTATCTCAAATCTTATGCCGACACATCCTCTACCAGAAGGATGTCAAGTGGATGTTGAATTAAATAATTGGTTGCTTCCAATTAGGGAAGGCAAGACTTCCCATTCGGCTGCTGTGAAAGATGTTTCGGCTATACTAGAGACAGAATTGTCGTTGAACTCCTTGTATTGGAGTAAAGATGAATTGTTCATTGTTGTGGCACTGTGGCATATGGAGAATCGGCAGGAGTTTAAAGTACGGCGCTCCGATCATGAACGCGTCGAGTATGTTTGCAAGAGATCGACGAATTGCTCATTTGTAATACGTGCAAGATGCAGGAGTAAGTGCTGGATTGTGCGCAAATTTGAACCAAATCATAATTGTCAGATCAATCTTGCGGGAGTCGGTGCCAGATCTATCCGTTCGAAGGCTGCAGCTGCATATTTTGCAAGAAGGATGCGTCGTTACGGGGCAATAAGTAAGCCCCGAGAGATTATGGCCGAGCTGCAGTCTTCATTTGGAATTCAAACAACTTACGGTATTGCTTTGCGTGCTCGTAATGCTGCTATTTCACTTCTGTACGGCAGTATAGCCGAATCGTTTGAAAAGCTGCCACAATACCTTGAAGTGCTGGAGCAATACAATCCAGGCACGGTAACATCTCTTGATCTTGAAGCAGATGGAACATTTAAACATTGCTTTGTAGCCCTAGGTGTTTCTCGAAGTGCCTACCAGTGCAATTTATTAAGACCAGTGATCGTTGTCGATGGCACGCATCTAAAGGGGAGAAACAAAGGCATTATGTTTGTTGCTGTTACGAAAGATGGCAACGAAAATGTGTTCCCTCTAGCTATTGGTGTCGGTCCGATCGAGAATGACGAGAGTTGGAGATGGTTTATGGCTCGTCTACGGAATTCTTTCGAATTGACCTCCAATGCACTCATCGTATCCGACCAGCACATTAGCATCTCAAATGCGGTAAGTGATATATTTCCAGGAACAGCACACGGTCTTTGTTACTACCATCTGCTAAATAAGCTCACAGGATATGGTCCGGGCATCGTAAAGCTGTATCAACGGGCTGCTTATGCATATCGTGGAGTGGACTTCAGGCAAGCTATGGATAGAATTAACGAAGGCAATCCTGCTGCATTCGAGAAGCTCATCACTGTTGGACCTGATAAGTGGGCAAGGTCACAGTGTCCGGTGAATCGTTACAGCTTCTTGACCACAAATGCGGCAGAGGTCTTTAATGCAAGACTGCTAGATGCTCGTCGTTTGCCCATATGTTCCATGATTGAATCATACCGAGTTATCATCGAAAAATGGTTTGATGAAAGACGAGCTAAGGCTGCAGCACGAGAAGACCCATTGACAGAGGAGGCCGTTCAGAAGGTATTTCCCCTTGTTGAGTTGTC
>JAPKLW010000789.1:159036-204920 GCA_026898455.1 Plectranthus barbatus
CAAAGATTTTATCCTCTCATAAAGAGGGGAGTTAAGTCCAATTAATTAAGTTTTAGATATTAGCTACAATATATTTATTTGAAAATTTTTAGTGATGAACATTTCATGTATAAAGATCTTCAAATTAAAAGTTTGGAAATTGATCCTCACTTCCTCCCCTCACAACTAAAATATATAGTAGAGTATTAGCTAAAAACTTGTCTATTTTTGCATTAGAGTTAAAGGGCATGGACAAAAGTTTGTTGCCATCATCCAAAAAAGTGCAAAATTTTAAATGCCAGATGCTATGAAGATTTAATATTAGTAGCAAGGGGATGCTAGATATAGGGCATACCACCATCTTTCCCAACATTTATTGACACTCTTGATTTGGGTCATTTCTATTCCCAAAGGCTAGGCACCCTAACCTACTCAAATCTTTACACTCCACTAGAAGCTTTTGGAGAATTGTTGTTTTTCATCTATGTTTGAATCTATAAGAATATGATTGTTTGTGATTATTATAATCATGTGTTCAATATTCACTTTGTCACCCCATTTTATATCTCAAAGAGCAAAACAACCCCCCATTATGATCTAAGTTAACATCTGCAAAAACAATATTCTCTCTAATTATAAAGGTGAAATATATAACTAAAAATAAGACTCTAAAACTTAAACTCGATCCAAACCCATTCACATCACTAACATTATCTAGTGGTTTTTGTGTTCCTGGTTTTATTTTAAATGTTTTTTATTTTGGAAATTCGATATCCAATTGGACCATTAATTAGATGGCCCATGCCAACTTAATTATATTGCTGGTCCAGTCCACGATTACTTATGGGCTTTAGCCCATTATTCTCATTTGCTTTTATTAAATTGTTATTCATTGTATCGATAATTTTACATTTAGGAATAGTTTAATAAGGTATACTGTTTTCTTACATATTGTATATCGTATCAAAAACTTATGGTAATGAGAAAAATTGGAAACGTTACCATACTAGAACTCAGTATACCCAATTTCCCGTATGATTTATTTTATATACCATTATCATACAATCTATATCTATCTACTTATAATACTAAAAGAGAGCAGTCTGTCCAATGTAGCAAAACAAAAAATTCCCGCCCATTTTACATGCAAATGTAAAAATCATGAGATATGCTTTTAGACCAATTCCCTTAGTAGGCTAATATATTATTATTATATAGCAGAAAAAGCAATATTAGTAAGAAGAGTAGGTCTGCCCAAATTAAAAAATACACGCAACATGTCATGTATTGTTTCAGGCTTTTCAGAAAAAGCTTTTTCAAACGTGACATGAAATTCAAAATTTAAAATTTGAGCTCCAATTCAAAATCCAACATTTCAGAAGTTAGCCTATATATATAGGCTTTCCATATGTGCTTTTTGAGAATTCTGTGTTTTTATTAGCAATACTATTTTGTTGTTCATGTGTGTTCCTTCTCCAATCTTATTGTACAAAATATATATTTTTATTTTAATAGACTAATTTGGTTTGCTTATTTTCTGCAGATGATGCATTCATTATCATATGAACATGGAGATTTCCAATCCGAATTTGGGGATATTGCTCTATACCAACCTGGAAAATCAACAACATAAGTATTAGAAGGTAAGTAACTATAAAAAAGGTTATCTTTTGCAAACATAAAATTTTATTTTCCATCTATTTCGAAGGTTGTTGACCTCAACATTATGTATTTTAGATTGAGATTTTATTAATACAGACACACACAAACATAAAAAAAATATTTTAATTGCAATATCCTTGAATCTAAAATTTTGTTAATTTCTTTCGAAACAGGGGAAAAGAAGAGAATGAAAAGAATCAGAAAAGAAACAAAATACCTGTTGATGTTCTTTGGAGGACAGTTATAAAATTGAAGGAAGTTTTCCAGTAAAAATGCGGCAAGCAAAAAGATTGCGGACCCGGGCATAAAGTAGCTTGCTAAAGTTCAACTGGACGTGCTGATAGAAAAATTTATGTAAGGGGCTGGAGCTTGATAGGTGTATTTAGACAGAATTATGAAGAATTTCAACAAAAGAAATAATAATCCTTCGAAATATGAGACCGAAAAAAAAATATATATGGCGAAGAAAATAGATAGCTTCATAAAAGAAGAAAATCATTCATTTATTGGGGTTCGAAAAATAAATTGTCCAGCTGAGGATGATTAACTTGCAAAAAAAAGAAAAAATACTAATTAAAAATCTATATGCATAAAAAAAGCCAAGTTGCTAGACTCAGAACTCAGTAATTCATCAAGAGATTTTCAAGGCCTCCATCAATCAATGGATCAGCTACACATACAAAAATTATCTCAAAATTATAAAGGACCAAAAAACTCTTACAATTTGTAGATTTAACCATGTCTAAATTTGCAAGTTTAGTAAAACTTAGAGAAATAAAATAAGAAAAGCAGAAATAGAAGAGAACCATGAGTAAATTTGCCTGTTTAGTAAATCTTTGAAAAATAAAATAAGAAAAGTAGAAATAAAAGATAAAAAGTAAGGAAAAGAATGAGATACTAGATTATTAGAAGCAGGGCATAGGAGAAAATAAGACTTTTGGGAAACAAAATTGAGCAAAAAAAGTATAAATTAAAGAAAACAGAATCATAAAAATACGAAATATGTGGCAGAGTCTTCAATAAAAGTTAATGCCCGTTGATAGTAATCACCGAAATAAAATAAAACAACACCATAAAATAGAGATTTTACCAACAACCTATAATCGAATATGATAGAATGATTAGAAAAGAAATTTTTTTGGAACAATAGAAAAAATGTGAAGGGTGAGGGTGGAGGGATCAGTAGTGACCACAAAGAATGAAGAGGAAATGGGGAGATTGTGGTATAAAATATTTTTGTTAGGGAGAAGTGTGTAGTTATGTTATTGGATGTGTGAACGGTGGTGTAAATGAGGGGTTGAAAATTTTGGGAATTGCTGAAGTGAAAAATAAGGAAGAAAAAGAGAAGATGCGACACATAAAGTTAATGTGTTACACATTAAAAATGAAGGTAAATATATATTTTCATTTATTTAAAGTTGAAATTAATAAATATATTCTAAATATTAGTTAAGAAGTTCCATTATCAGGAGTTTTTGATAAATGCATATTGTTTTTCATTTTCTTTTCTTAATTCTCAAGTTGTTATGTTGAATTTATTTTTGATTTTTTATTATATTAAATTTTCTATTTATACATTTATAACCTCAAAACATTAAAAAAATACATAAAATAAAATAAAACATTTGTATTCTCTCTTATATTAATTTTTTAAAATCATTAAGTATTAATCAAGTCATTTTAAAAGCCAAAGAGATTAATGGAATCAAATAATAAGAGATTAGACGAAATTGTTTCTCTCAAATAATTAAAAAATTAAAATGATTTTTATCCTAAATAAATTATTATTTATTCATCACTAAGTCCGTGTAACACACGGGTGTAGTTCTAGTCTATACTAATATACTAAAAGAAAATCGTGATTTAATGTTACAAAATCCCGCCCAAATTGAAAATCCCGCCCAACTCCCCATGCAACACACTAGCTAGCCATCACATTAATGTAGCCCATCACCTTAATGTAGCACAAAACCCCAACCATTTCCCATATGGGCCCACCATGTTGTTTTTTAAAAAAGAGATTTTTATATCTGACACAATACATACTATTACATTTTATATTTCCAATGTGATTTTGAATTTCAAAATCACAACTTTGGAGCCTCTAATATCAATCTTCTGTCTATATATATCAAAGGCTTAGCACCCCTGCAAGCAGTCATCATGTTTTCAACTTTCACCCAATTCCTATTCTTTCGTGTGCAAAAGAACAATAACAACGCCTCTATGGGATTGAGTCACGAATCAACAAAAAGAAGGAGAAGTTTAGCACCCCTAAAAGCAAAAAATGCATCTCCAACACCACACTGTCGCTTGCCACACATGAACAACAACTGCGGCACCATCAACCAGGTCTTGAATCTGCACAAAAGAAGGAAAAGTATGATTCAGCTCAAATCGTTGAAGCACGCTCGAGTCTATGCACCATCACGAATTAAGATGGATATTGTCGAGCTGTTCAACTCTGAAAATCAAAAGAAAAAATATGCATTAGATGGTAAGTAATTTCAATATGTCACATTTATGATTAGCAAATGAGCAATGCAAATTAAACTTTTAAGCTTTCAATCAATTTATTAGCCCAAAATGTAATGCTTTAAAAATATTAGTTAGGCGACTTAGATCAGTTGTTGTCAAGCATCCTCAAGAAATCTGCTTATCTTTCATTAATTGACAAAAATTTGTCTTCCGTAAAAAAGCTTTAAAATTTTGAGAAAAAAATAATAAAACAATGACAACGCTAAACAACTATAATTGAGTTGGGAAATTGAAGCTTACTGCTTAGCTTCCATCCAAATGAGCTCACTCTCATTGACTCATGTTGTCTATGGTCATTTCCCTTAAGCTGGGCTGACCTTCTTTGTTGCAGCGGCAGCCGCAATAGTGGACTTGGAAGCGAAAGCAGCATGTCTTGCAGACGTCCAATATTTTTATCATCGTGATATTGACTTGCGCAAATTGCATTCTTCAAACGACGGTATGCATGTTAGCACAAAGTCAAACACACTTCCATAGAGGCATAGTTTATTGAATTCAAAAAAGGGAGAAGAGGAGATCGAAGCACGGTGTCGATGTTGGAGTTTTCTGCAACGTAGCTGAAGGAAGCAAAGGAAAATAAAAGCATGAAGAAAAAAGGGAACTCAGAGTTGAACGCCATCGCAACTAACAGAACAATCACATCCGTTTCACCGGCCCAAACGATCATGTGTGTGAGGCGTGCCTGTCCATAGCGTCAGGCATAGACAAACATCAACCTCCACCCACCTTTTTTTATATTTTTTTATTTAAGGACAAAATAAAAATGGAGAGAGGCATGATTTGCTTCTGGCAACCATAACTTAGCTATTTCGAATGAGAGAGATTTTGAGAAATGAAAATGCAACCATGGTGATTGAAGATGAAAGGAAAAATGAAGAAAGTGATAGTGTGTTTGGTTAGGCTGGAGGTGATGGGTTGCATATATCTGATAATTTTTTTCTCGAAAAAAGACAATCGTGACATAGTGGCTATGAGAATTGCAAATTATCATGACATTGACAGAGGAAAGAAGAGGGATATAGATGACAGGTTGAGACATTCAAAAGAGAGACTGAGTAGGGGATGGGTATGGCAGGCCATTCTGTCAAATAATCATAGTACTCTACTCTAATGCAGTTTTCTTTGCTGCACCTTTAACAAAAAAAACTTTCAAAAATGCTCATGGGTTGGGTTTATCAGCCTCGACATAATTGCTTAGCTATCAAATATTAATATAAATTAAATGTTGAACTTTTTAAAAATTATCAAAACTTCTGTATATAAATTTTTGCTATATTTATCAAAACTCCTATAAAAATTAAACCAATTTTTGAGTTCTCGATTGATAATACTCCATACTTAAATTATTTATATAAATGTGGCATATATGTGATGAATATGTGTTTAATGGTATTTGAGTTTGTTAAAAAACTACATATATCATATATGTGATGAATTTGTGGTTAATGGTATTTGAGTTTGTTAAAAAAACTGAGATTTCTAATTTCAGAACACATAACTCCATTATAAAGTTACCTTGAAGAAACAATTTAACTATTTTCTATATATATAATTGAGAGTTATTCTTATTTGTAAGTGTACAGTGTCTTTTTTGTTTTTAAATACTATGCATTTACTTAAATCCATTTATTTTTTATTTAATTCCCATCCTTAAATCTCAATTGAAGTTCAAACTTATGATTTATAGAACACTAATAAAACACTTAAAAAACTTCCACCCCAAGTTGGGACGTACACTATCTTTTTATGAATATATCATGTTCAATGTTTACAATTACTCCCTTCGTCCCGGTTTATTAGACCATTTTTTTTCGGCACGGAAATTAAGAGTTGTGAGTGTAGAATGAATTAGTGAAATGAATATTTTAATATTGTATGTGAAAATATTGTCATTTTTGGAAAGGGGTCAATTTAGTTGGAACGCCCGATTTGGTAAGAGGGCCTATTCTGCTCGGACGGAAGGAGTATTTTATTGGAATTTATTTGTATGTGCTTTTAACAAATGCTTGAATTAAATAAGATATCTAAAGAAAATGCAGACTATATTTTTAAAATGTAAGTATAAGTATTTTTTAAATTATAAACATAATACTAAATATTTCCGTGCAACGCACGGGTACAATACTAGTATATACTAAAAGGCAAAACCCCTAACCAAAATTTTTCCCCCCAAAAAATACATACCAAAAATAATCATATAGTATATAAGGTAATTAATAGTAAATATGGTAAGCATGTAATTACTATTATTACAAAGTTATTTTATTGGATATATATATATATATATAAAAATTACTACTAATTATAAATGATTATTAATATTGCTCATATATTTGTTGGATATATTATTAATTATTACAAATATTTATTTTATTATTTATTATTCATCTAAATAAATAAAACATAAATTTTTAATAAAGCATAAATTAGTTTCCTCTTTTGGATTTATTAATTAAGTATAATCAAATCTATATATCTATATAAACTTATAAGCAAAACTATTAATAAGTTTACAAAAATAATTATACACGAAAAAGAAATAAATGCAATGGTCTTAGAAATAAAAATAAAATCATTTATGTTACATTAATTCTTAATGAATAATTATGAGAAACTTAATGAATTTTATATTTGTATTTAAAATATTTTGTAATTAATTAATTTCAAACAATAATTATGGTAAATATTGTTAAGTCGCTAATATTAATCAATCACATTAATATTATGCATGAATATTTCATATTTTTAGTGCATAATTGATTCATATTTCATTTATTTTGATTAACATAATTGTATATACATACCATATTTGATTGAGGTTTCTCCGCTCTATCACCTATAAATATTTCAAGCATATAGTTTTAACTTCATTCTCGCACCATCCCCAACGGGAGTTCTTATTACCGAAGCTACATGATTATGCCAACCCAAGCGTCTCAAATACGGTTGCATTGTTCAGAGGTACCTAATTGTTTTTCTCTTTTATTTATTATTTTTTTACACTCTTTTTTGAACAATTTTACAGAAGAAGACTATGATTGAAGAATGAGAAGATTGAAGATTAAGAAGAATAGCAATTTTTCTCTTGCTCAAAATAAAAAGAAGACGACCCACACATCTAAACGATCTTGCCAGATTTTCAAATGAGGCCACACCATTATGTACAATTGTCTTTATTTGTTTGTAATGAGCAACTAAGAAGATGTATTTCATTTTCGAAGAATTTGATTACTATTTGGTATCGGTAATTTTATTTGATTTTTTTCAATAGACAATGGAGTGCCTAATGAATTGTTGATAATTTGTAATGTAAACTAGACAATTAAATATTTTATTGCAATAGTGTTTATATATAGTGTAATGATTATATTTGTTAATAATTACTAAATATTTTATTGGTAATTGTATGTTTAGTTTTAGTTATAGTAGTTTTTTTTTATTATTATTGCCGGCATTATCATGTCAATTGTAGTAGCTCTCATTTTAATTTAGTTTTATTTTGTAAATTTGGATATAGTAGTTATTATCATATTAATTTATTTTCATTGTAATTTTATAATTTATGTAATTTCATTTTTAAGCTATTTGGAATAACCTTAAAACAAATAAAAAAATTTTGGTGTCGTAATAAACAGAAATAATTTACTTAATTACACAAATTTTAGGCATAAATTATTTTGAATAAATATTTCACATTCCTATTATCTTTTATATTTATATTTTATTATTTAATAAAATAAAGCCCAATGAAGATGTAGAATAATTTTTCATAATCAATAATTCAATATTTAATATTATGTTTCTGTGAAATCAAATGTTTAGAAATCAGTTTTTAAATAATGAATATGAATATACGTAATAATTGTAATATTATTTAGGTTTGGTCTTATAATATATTTTTTAAATGAGATGTATAGGAGTTCACATTTACTTTACATAAAACCTATATTCACAATTGTAGAGCGGAAGACACACAAATGAATGCATATTCGCCCAAAGATTTTTATATTTATATCAGCAACACAATCCCTTTTTATTTATTTATTGAGTGTTTCTGCATTTTTTGTACTAATTGAATTGAATATAATATTTGTTTCATTCGGATGATTTACTTGAATTTAATATAATGCACAAATTCTTATATTTGCTTCAAATCAATATTATTGTATGAGTTTTGTTATATAAATATTATTTATTATCATAATGATATAACAAATTGAGCAATTTTATTCGGTTTTATTTTTAATTATTTTCTTGACATATTTATTGTTGTGTTTTTTAAGTTTTAATATTTAATAATTTTCTTTAGTGTGTAAGTGTGTCTCTAACTTAGGTATTCTTCCTTCATCCACAATGATATGCTCATTGTTGATCATTAATACTTTATATTGAGTTACATATCAAAATAATTATTAATATTCATTTACATTTATCATTTCTATAGAGTTTATGTAATTAATAAAGCAATAAAACCTTTTTATATCACGAGAAAATGCTCATATGATATTTATATCTACATCTATAGATTTGTGCGTTTTGTTTTTTATCAAACTATTATAAGATTCCTAAAATAGCTTTAACGATGATTTGGCTTAAATTTAGTGATGAAATAATATGAAAAGCATGTAGTAATAATAATATATAATTAGTTATTATTTATTATTGTGTTGGAGATATAAAAATAATTATTATTAATGCTTTTTATTAATTATAAATAATATGATTTATTATTAATTATTTTTAATATATAATTAACTAATAATAATTATATATTTGTGTGTGCGCGTTTCCCATAAATATATTTTTTATTTATAATTACATGAAATAACACAAATGAGTTAATGATAAGTTAAATAATTGATTATAATTATGGTAGATACCACATTGAGCCATTTTTTTAATTTATCTATAACAGTTTTTATTTTTTACATTTTAACTTTTTTTTTTCAACGAAGCATATTGTTATATTTTTACTAATCACGTTCGTGCTTTTTTTTTTTTTAAGTTACACCAATAAATACAGGGCCATGTATATCAATATAAATAATTATAGATATATAAATGATCCGATATGACAAGAAATAAATTATAAAAATAACTTCATAAATTAATAACCACCAAACATAAAATATTTGTTATAACAATTAACCTACAATGATTACGGAATTATAAAAAAAAATTATTGGTATTATGTGCTGATTTTAGGGCATATTTAATCTATTGACCAATTAATATTAAAATTATCTAAAGAATGTATAAATAGTGTATGACATTTCATTTGGACTGCATGTTGTCTTCAATCGATAGGTAAGGCATGAAATAATATTTTTTTATCATAATCTTTACATCACAGGTTAAAGGCGAGCAACGGGCGGTTTGGTTTGAAAATCAAACTGAATCCACAAAACCGCAAAATCCAACCCGAAACTACACCGAATCATCGACTTCAGTTTATTTTGATTTAAACAAAAAAAACCCCAAAAATATAAAAAATCTAAAAATACAATAACAACGTGTGAGAGGGCTGAGTAGGGGTTGAGGGTGGGGGATTGAGCGATGGCCGCGAGGATGCAGGCTGGCGACTGGCGAGCAGCATGAGGTGACAAGGACGACGAGCCAAGACAGAAAGAGTGACGTGCGTTAGGGGCTGAGTAGGGGTGAGTAATTGAGCAAGGGCCGCGAGGCTGGTTAGCAAGCAATGTGAGAGACTCCCGGTGTGAGGCAAAACGGACAGCCAGTCAAGACAGGTTGAGGGGTGTGCGTGAGGTGAGGGGCTGAGGCCTGAGGATGAGAAATTGAGCGAGAGTGTCAGGAGTAGGGTTTTATTGAATAGCTACTAACTTGGGTTTATAACTTTGTATTTTGCATTTTTAAACAATAAAAATTATAATTTATTTAGATATTGAATATATAATAAAAAATAAATACATAATATTTAATAATATATATATATATATATATATATATATATATATATGAATTGCGGTTCGGTTCAGTTATAATCGAACCCAAACTAAAAACTCTAAATTTTCTAACAGTTCAACTCGAATCGAAACCGCGTGTATTTTTTACATGCCCGAAACTCGATGGTTCGGTTCGGTTTGACAGTTTAGGTTCGATTTTGCTCACCCAATCACAAGTAGTGTGTTTACACCACTACACTCAAGTAGCAGACGAATAATTAATTAATTTTTAATGGTAATGCATTTATTTGAACTTACACACTCAAATATCTATGTGAAACTTAGACTCATGACCTATTTGTCATATGCAAAATATTTTCACTACTACTCTAAACAGGGGGCAAATAATTGATTTTTATAGATGATTATAGTTGATTCATTTTTATTTATCCTAAACTGATTTTTAGCATTGAATCTTTTTCTAAATATAATATTACCTTAAAATGGCCAACAAGAAAGTCTTTATGAGATTTCGTTGTATTAAAAAGAATTTTCAAGATAAATTATTCTATTCATCTATTTTTTAAATTTATATATATGATATTATGCATAATTTAAGCTATAATACTAATATAAAAGTTAGATTTGGGTGCATTTAAGCTTCAACACTTTATATTTTTTTATTATAAATTGAAAGTTAAAAAAAATCTAGGTACAAATTTATCTCAATCTTATACACGTGACAACAATAAAATCCTAATACTTCAGTATATTAATTAATTAATATATATCTTTTCAAAATATCAATATTACAATATATTTGACCACAGGAAGAAATAGTTACAATTTTATTTTATTTAATAAGTTATAATATATTTTAATGGAATTAGTATTATATATATATGACATTAAAAAAATGTTTTATAAATTTATTATTGATAAATTACTAAAAGTAATATATATATGCCGCGCATCGCGCGGGAGGCAAACTAGTTAGTTTGGCATAACGCTACTATATCTAGGGATGTCAATCGGGCTGCGAGCTATTCGGTCCGGGTTGAATCGGGCTGAATTTTTAATGGGTTAAAAATTCTTGAACCTAACCCTAACCCACCGGTTTTCGGGCTAACCCGTCGGGTTGGCAATATTTACGAGTTTATTTTTGTAAAGATTTTCTTAATATATTTTAACAACCCCTAAAACAAAATAAAAAAAGAAAATGATGAACCAACATTAATAAAAGACATCAAATAACAATATCTTTGCAAAAAAATAATGATAAGTGGATAATCATAGTTTGAAAAGAAAAAAAAACATAAATCCTTATATACCAACTAATTTAAGTAATAGAAGTACATTTCTCAACGTATAAAATGATAAAATAATGATTAAAAAATTAAATATGGCTTTCACTTGGGTGAACATAACAACGAGTGGCTAAAGGTTCTTGAAAGGAAAAAATGAGTAGGTACGCTAATTAGGAGAGTGACGAGTGGAAGACAGTGAAAGAGGAAGAAATGAAAGATTTTTCGATTTGAGGGTAAAGGACTACGTCATTGGGAGAGATTGATGAGATTTTGTGTGACGGAAAATTAGGTCTAGGGAATTAGGTATATAATTAATGAGTATAGTATGATATAAATAATATTAGAAATTATAAATAATAAATTATTAAATATATTATTAAATATTGCCGGACCTACGGGCCGACCCGCAACCCACCGGGCTCAGCCTGTTCGGGCCGCCAACCCATTGGGTTCAACCCGTTCGGTTAAAAATAATTTTGGGTTGGAAATTTTTTACCCTAACCCGCATTTTAGCCCACCGGTTTTGGGCCGACCCATCAGTTTCGGGCTTTATTGACATCCCTAACTATACCCATTTTTGTTTTATATACTATGCCTTTTACTCTTTTACTAGCTGAAAGTTATTTAAAAATATATTTATATCAGTAACACTCTTAAATGAAGCCGGAATATATTTATTATTTCAAAATAAAAAATAATAAAAAGTAATATTATATATTTGGTATAATATGTGTCCACCGATATTTTGTTATTTTCCCCAATCCCTAAAAACACATATATTCAAAGTATATATTAATATATGTTTTAGGACTTTTATAAATGAAGTTTGGACTGAAAACATATATTCCACTATTTTTCAGAGCATTATAGGCTACAGCTGTATTATTATAACTTTAAAACAACTTTTCCAATTTTTATTCTTATCATTTTTCCTCCTAAATAAACAAAAAACTAAGTTATGAAAAAATACCTTCCAGTCATTGAGTGTCACGTGTCGGTTTCACGACAAAAGCCATATTATTTTCGTAGATGATTACAACTTCGATCGGCTTCGATCCACTGCGTCGCTTCCCACTGCCCTAATTTCTGCACCTCTCTAATTTCCGCTCAGCTAGGTTTTCAAATTCAGTCCCCAATTCCGCATTGGAATTCAATGGCGTCAGGTGTTCACCTCGAAGATGTAATCTTCTAAGCGCCCACCGTTTCCTTTAGTTGCGCTCCTTTAATTCCCCCCTAAAAAATTAGGTTTGCACTTTTTAATCCGTGCAAATTGCAGGAGGATGATTTCGGGGACGGTTTTTCTGGCGGACATGCTGCAAGGAGTTCAGGTTATCCGAACTAACTGATCTTATTATTTAGTTGAATAATGCCAGTATTTTAGATTTGATCTATGCTATTGTTGTGTTTGATAATTCGGTTTTGTATATTAGGTATTAAGAGAGGCTTTGCCGAGCTCGACGATGATGAAGACGACATATTTGGGTCGAAAAAGGTTACTTTTTGTTTCTATCCATTCTTCTTGTCTGCTACTACGTTCCTGCTGTGGTTTATTTCTAATATTCTTGAGCATATACATTTTCCTGAGTTTATTAATATGATATCTAAATTAATTGGGTGGACTTGCATTTTCCATTCTTTGTTTTCTGTATTAGCGAGTGCACAGTGATAGCGTAAAGATAATGTATAATGCTCTACAGTACTTGTATAAGCGTTTAATATTATGTTTGATGCTGTCATATAAATATAAACTAAAGAAGGATTTTTATAAACACGAACTAGCTGGTACTGAGGTGATATTCTTCTTTTATCAGCGTGATCTTTCAGTCATTTTTTTTGGTAATTCATATGGATAAATGAAATTTGGCTGATGGGGATAGTCTTCATCTGCTTTCATTATTCTTCATAGTTAGTTTGGTTGTTGTTCATACTGTTTCCCACGGGATATGCATGTTTAGACTTTCATGTTATCTTCCTTGTAAACATATTAGAACAAATGAAAGAAGAGATGAATGCATTGAGGAATATTTAACTCATATGAGTCATTTGCCTGCTAACATGCTGTTCATAAGACCAAAACCTGACTCTATTTGTTTGTTTTTACTCTAAAGGGTAATGCAAAAGTGGAGGAAACTGCACCTGGAGTGGCAACTGGGATGATTTTGACTCTTCGAGAGAGGTATTGCTACTTGTTACTTGTTCGATATGAATTATTTTTTTCCTTATCTGAACTAATACGGAAACAGTGCCTATTCAATATTGAGTTAGTACTTATAAAAAAAACTAACATGGAACCAATGTCTATTTAATATTTAATTGAAGTATTATTAATCTATTATGCATCAAATGTATAAGGCTAATTGGTATGTCTATGGCCTTTCTTTGTAGTCTCAAAAACTGTCAAGATGAACTGTCAATATGCCAGGTATATATGCAGGAGATAGGCTATAGATTTTCAAGTATAACAATATAAAGTTCTTTGTTCATGATTTGCTCAACATCTTATCATCAATGGGGATACCTGGTAACTTTTTATATGATCTTGGTTTGTTGACTTCAGACGAAACTTGAAGATGCTAAGTCTGAGATTCAGCAGTGGCATTCATCTTTCCAGAATGAATCTTTCATACCCCAAGGCGCAACTCCTGGTCTGTTTTTAGAAGCTATATGTAATTTTTATCCTGACAGTTGTATGTATATATTATTTTACTTTGATGTCATCTGTTTACATTAAATTGTTTTCTCTATCTCAATCAGAACCTAGATTTGTGGTCAGCTACCTCCAGACTCTGAGGTCCTCTGATGAGTCTCTGAGAGAGCAAGTATGTTCATAATATTAAGGCTCTTTGAGTTGCAAGTTAGTGATTCATTATCTATTCATGTTTATAATGATTTCTTATTAGCTTGAGAGATCAAAGAAAAAAGAAGCCGCATTCATTGTGACATTTGCCAAAAGGGAGCAGGAGATTGCTGAATTGAAGGTGAGAACTTGATATCATGCATGATCAGCTGCAGACAAACATGCGTGCATTTTACAATTTTGCTCCATCCATTAAGTTCACATACATGCTTATTCCAAAGGAAAAGACGACATATTTTTAGATAAATGGAGAAGACTCTTTATTGATTACCAATAATTACATAGGTAATGTTTAGTAATTAGTTTACTTATTCATGAACTTGAATTAGGATATTTATGCGTGTCATGTCGAGGTTAGTCAAATGTGTTTAAACCTTTAGCATGGCCCAACCCAATCATCTAAGCACATCATGTCTTGAGCTTAGTTAACATTATTCGATGCAACAAATTCACATGCTTTTTGATACGTGTCTTTTATACATACCTATTTATTTATTAATCTATTGTGTTTTATCCCTGCCCTAACTGTACTTCTAACTTTGGCACAGTCGACTGTTAGAGATTTGAGAGCTCAGCTGAAACCACCATCAATGCAGGTCTAAAAATTTCTGATTTCCTATCTTTCATATAGCTGCATGGCTATCATTCTTAATGAAGAGTAAAATATGGGCGCATGATGGCATCTCAACTTTCCTAAACTCATCCCAATACTATTGAGCTCTGGAGAGCTGGTTCTTAGAATCTTAGTTCAATGCAATTTAAATATGTTTCTTGCTTTTCAGTTTTTAAAATCTGGAAAAACTGGTTTTCAAGCTTGAGTTATGTAATGTGTTTCAAGTTAATCAAAACTTTGGTAATTTTACTAGTAATACACCATCTGGCTTCTTTCATATTTTCATTTGCTGAAACTGATAAACCTGGCAGGCGAAGAGATTGTTGCTGGACCCAGCTATCCATGACGAATTTACAAGATTGAAGGTGCTTCTTCTGATTATACAGTCTAATATAGTCTACTGCGCCAGAAAATACTTATAATATTGTGATTAATGCACTAGTTATCGATTCTTAATTGTAGAATGACCATATATTATGCTTATTATGGAGCATATTCTGGTGGCTATACTTAAAGTAGGTAAGGAACTAATGTTTGAATGAGTAAATGGCGATTAGGGTCTACTTTACACAATTTAGTCAATGTGGCATGCATTATTTTATTTTTTGGGTCAATTGCACCCGAACATTTCATTTTGGCTCAATCAGGTCCCTTATTATCAAGAACATTAATCCATTCAATTGTCATTTAGAATTTGGTTCCATCTTAGTAAATATAAAATGCTAAAAATTACTTTGAAGTCACAGCACAAATCAATTGACAAACACGCAGTCATATATAGATTAACATGTTCTCCATGCGACTTATTCTTTCCTGAACTATCATTATGCCAGAATTTGGTGGAAGAGAAAGATAAGAAAGTTAAAGAGTTGCAAGATAATATAGCTGCTGTCAGTTTCACCCCACAAAGTAAAATGGGGAAGATGTTAATGGCCAAATGCAGGACTCTGCAGGAAGAGAATGAGGAGATTGGTAATCAAGCAAATGAAGGAAAGGTATAAAAATTTACTCATCAGATGACGAGTTATCAACTTATGTATTATAGCTGTAATAACATACTCATTTCTTCTCTCATGTGTCTATATACTCTTGAACATGAATTAAACTGCACTTACAGATGATGAGGATTTTCTCTACATCCTCTGCTTATTCTCTTTCTTGTGTTGGTGGTGGCAGATACATGAGCTGGGAACGAAACTTGCTTTACAAAAATCTCAAAATCTGGAGCTAAGAAATCAACTTGAAGGTTTGTTTTGCTTTTCTAATGGCTACTTACCAATTAACTATCTTGTTTCATGGATTTAATGTCTGCATACTGTCACGGTGTCACTTACCATTGTATTGTTTTTGTAGGATTCTGCAAGCAAATGGAGAAAGTGACTGGTGATGTTGATCGATCAAATGAGTTGGTAGGTTTATGTAATATTATAGAAATTGCTATTATTTTGTCAATGTTTTCGACCTTGGTTATGTGAAAGAAAGTTAGGAAGTTTGACATAATGGGGTAAAGCCATCCTTTCTTATGTGTGTTTAAGAGGTGAATAATATCAACCATGGCATGCAGGTGGTTATCTTGCAAGAGAAACTTGAGGAAAAAGAAGACGGGATTCAACGATTGAAGCTCCAGCTGCAGGAGCAGAAGAATGGCGAAGACAGTAGCAACGGTAACGTAGAGGAACAGACAGGATCAGGCGTTGATGATAATGCTAACGAGGAGAATAATATTGAAGTTCAAACTGACAACTAAACTTGCATTTGTCGTAATCAGCTGATTATCATTTTGGTGCGAGATTATAATCTCAGTTAATTCATCTTTCCATTGTACATAGTCACACAGGCTAATATTATAAAGAATTGATGCAGCAATTAAAGGTGCTTTAGTTTAACGTACGAAATAGAACTTCAAATTGGGTGTTAAATAAGATAAACCATAAAGCTCAAAATTATCAGTTCATTAAACTAATAATGCAAAACTTTTCTTTCCAACCATCAGCTTCTCGAGATTACTGGTCTTTATCCACAAAAAAGAAAAAAAAAGGGAGAGTATGCATGTGAGCCTCCTCCCCAGCTAGTAGTTTCAGGCTGCCGGAGCAAAATCGTAGATTCCATCGTCGTTGCTGTCGTCGTCGCCATCGCCTTCACACCTGGCACGGTGTGCATCAACAGATATGGAGAAGTAGTAGTTGCTCATTTTTTGTTTTCTAAGTTTTGGAAAATGGAAAATTTGATGGTGAGAAATAGGGCATGAGTTTTGAGTATAAATAAGCATGGAAAAAAAAGGTAATGTTGTTGGTTCATGGTTGGATCGATTTTGCTCGTGGTGCCTGTGAATTTTGTGTGGCATTTCCTCCACGTTGGAATTCCATTATCTCATTCGTCTCTCTACTTGGGAATTTGTTTCTGCTGCTGCATACCAAAGCCGTTTTATTACACGACGCCAATGCCACATCTAAAATATGGTTGAGACAAGACGATACGATTTTTTTTTAATTATAGTATCAAAATTTTAGATTTTTATAGAATATTGAAATTCATTTTGATTAATGATTTTGTATGTATATTTAATAATTAATATAAGTTGATCTTCTACTTAGTTATATATAATTTTTTGTTACGCGGTCTGCCCTAAAGACATTGAATAAAACTGAAAAAATACTTTTCGCTCCTCTCATCATCATCACGAGTTATCATATATTATACTCTCTTCTTTTTCTTATTTTTAAAAAAAATATCTTATAAAACATACTATTAAAAGAGAATTTTTGGGAGTGGAATCCCCAAATAGTGAATGTCGGGGGTAAGTTAATTAACTTTATTTAGGGATGTGTGTGGATATGCATTAACCCTAACCCTAACCCTAACCCTAACCCTAGAAAAAGTGGGAATGAGTCTGCGCGTGTGAATTTGTGAAAGGGATTGGGTATGTAACAAACTCAGCATGGCTGCTGCAGCCAGGTCAAATATTAGGTGCCATGTCACCTTTTACATATAAATATATTCTTGATTGGGATATTACAATCTTGAAAAGTAGCACATGCAAGATGTTATTCCATATTCAAATTGAAATAACATAAAATTTATTATGGAATCAAGTGTTGACATGTCTTCCATTCAAGTCGGTACGTTTTTTAATATGTTTGCCAAGGGCATATGCAGCGATAACATATATAAAATGCAAGTAAGAACGTTAAAAACCGTTCGTTAAAAACCGTTGTCTATGAGCTATAACAGTTAAAATACCCATACGACAGTTAAAATATCCTTACAATAACAGTTTTAAATTGTTGCCTATCAGCGTTTTTGTTGTAGTGGTAGGAATCAAAAGTACTAAAATTTTTCAATTGAATGCATTTATGCGGAAAGTTTTCGAAATTGTGAAAGTTATAAATTGTTTTATCAACTACCGTTTTAATTCCTATATGAACATTCTCATTGATTTTTTTATTTTTTTTTTGGCTTGCACTGGACTTCAACCCTTCGTATTATATATATATATATTTTTTTTTTCATCTACTTGTGTAAAATATTTTAAATAACCATTTCCACTAAACACATAACAAATATACCCAAAACATTATACATATTTAAGAAATACCCACTGCGCCAGTCAGAGTCCGTTAATGCATGAAATTGAGAAGATAATTAGTTAATGATGATCAAATCATTAGCAAATATCAAATCAGGCGTGAATTATTCTATTTTTTAAATGGATAAAGTTAATATTAAATTTAGAAAATATGCCGGAAATTAAAAAAAAAATAGTTCTTACAGTCGGTGGCGAGGTCGGTGTCGTATGCTTGACACCGACCTCGACACCGACTCAATATATTGCAATATATAATTGTGGTCGATGCCACGTAGGTCGGTGTCGAATTGCCGTCGAACTCGACACCGACTGTCGGTGAACTAATTTTTTTTTAATTCCAGGTCGGTGCCGAGGTCGGTGTCTTTGTAAAGGCACCGACTTCGACACCGACCCTTCTTTTTTTTTTTCAAAATTATTACAATTTATGAATAATAATGGGTACGTTCTTGCATGCACGTGAATGTACGAAAATATGAGTGGTTGAAAGGAGCGGTTCTGCTTCAAAATACAAAGGTGTGTAGCTGTACTCATAATTGAGATCGAATTATAAATCGGTGCTCTTCACTCTTACACTCAAATTCAAAGAAAAACACACGGTCTTCTATATTTATTTTCTCCATTTTTACGGTATTCTTTCTACTCATTTTCCATTCTTTCAGTTTATATCTTCGTGAAGATGGAGAACTGGTGTTCAATTTTTGTTCACTACAATGGTCAATTGGATGATTCATGCAACTGTATTGGTGGACAAGAACGATTGATTTACGTTCCATCCACCAATATGTCCGTAAATTATTTGAGAAGCAACATCCAACAGATTTTTGATGCTGAATATATATTTGGTGAGTATAATTTGTATTATACGTCTCAAAGCCGCAACGGAAGAATTGTGAAATCTTTATTGACGACTGATTTGGAGTTGCAGCGGCTTTGTGCTCTATATTCGGAGCCCAATATTTTTGTTATTATGAAGGGTGCTGCTGGTGTTGGGACTTCACAGCGACAGCCCTCACCCTACAGACCATTTTTATCTTCAATGAGTCCACCTCCGAACCAGTATTTTAGTCCAACGGTTGATGACCTTCAAAGATTTGGGTCTTCGATGTATTTTGGTGCATCTCCGAACACCAATTTTGATTCTTATGGTCATGGTCTCTTTAATACTTTTGTTGATCAAAGTGCAAGCGGTAGTGGCTCACAACTTCCCAACCTAAATGAGGAGGCTCCTGTTGAAGAAAACGAGGAAGAGGAGGAGCATGTGGATCCTGTTGTAACCCAAGAAGTTCCAACAGACGAAACTGAAATAGGTGGTGGCCATGTGGAACTCGATGATGATGATGAAGCAAATCTGGATGAGGAGTCATCTGATTCGGATGATGAGTCTTTCAGAGACAATAGTAATTTTCGTCTTAATTGTACTGTTGCTGAATTCTCAGCCTGGATCCGGAATGCTGGCGGTATGTCCGCTTTTATCTCAAATCTTATGCCGACACATCCTCTGCCAGAAGGATGCCAAGTGGATGCTGGATTAAATAATTGGTTGCTTCCAATTAGGGAAGGCGAGACTTCCCATTCGGCTGTTGTGAAAGATGTTTCAGCTATACTAGAGACAGAATTGTCGTTGAACTCCTTGTATTGGAGTAAAGATGAATTGTTCATTGCTGTGGCACTGTGGCATATGGAGCATCGGCAGGAGTTTAAAGTACGGCGCTCCGATCATGAACGCGTCGAGTATGTTTGCAAGAGATCGACGAATTGCTCCTTTGTAATACGGGCAAGATGCAGGAGTAAGTGCTGGATTGTGCGCAAATTTGAACTAAATCATAATTGTCAGATCAATCTTGCGGGAGTCGGTGCTAGATCTATCCGGTCGAAGGCTACAGCTGCATATTTTGCAAGAAGGATGCATCGTTACGGGGCAATAAGTAAGCCCCGAGAGATTATGGCCGAGCTGCAGCGATCATTTGGAATTCAAATAACTTACGGTATTGCTTTGCGTGCTCGTAATGCTGCTATTTCACTTCTGTACGACAGTATAGCCGAATCGTTTGAAAAGCTGCCACAATACCTTGAAGTGCTGGAGCAATACAATCCAGGCACGGTAACCTCTCTTGATCTTGAAGCAGATGAAACATTTAAACATTGCTTTGTAGCCCTAGGTGTTTCTCGAAGTGCCTACCAGTGCAATTTATTAAGACCAGTGATCGTTGTCGATGGCACGCAAAGGCATTATGTTTGTTGCTGGTACGAAAGATGGCAACGAAAATGTGTTCCCTCTAGCTATTGGTGTCGGTCCGATCGAGAATGACGAGAGTTGGAGATGGTTTATGGCTCGTCTACGGAATTCTTTCCAATTGACCTCCAATGCACTCATCGTATCCGACCAACACATTAGCATCTCAAATGCGGTAAGTGATATATTTCCGGGAACAACACACGGTCTTTGTTACTACCATCTGCTAAATAAGCTCACAGGCTATGGTTCGGGCATCGTAAAGCTGTATCAACGGGCTGCTTATGCATATCGTGGAGTGGACTTCAGGCAAGCTATGGATAGAATTAACGAAGGCAATCCTGCTGCCTTCGAGAAGCTCATCACGGTTGGACCTGAGAAGTGGGCAAGGTCACAGTGTCCGGTGAATCGTTATAGCTTCTTGACCACAAATGCGGCAGAGGTCTTTAATGCAAGACTGCTAGATGCTCGTCGTTTGCCCATATGTTCCATGATTGAATCATACCGAGTGATCATCGAAAAATGGTTTGATGAAAGACGAGCTAAGGCTGCAGCACGAGAAGACCCATTGACAGAGGAGGCCGTTCAGAAGGTATTTCCCCTTGTTGAGTTGTAGCATAGCTATATGGTTGTTAAAATATCCGAGGGGAAATTCAAGGTCAATGACGATGAGCAAACCTGGTTGGTCGACTTGAATTTGAGGACCTGTCAATGCCGTGAGTGGCAGCTTGATTTGATACCATGCTCTCATGCAATTGCTACTATCCGGTATGTTTCGATACCATGTTGTCATGCAATTGTTGAATTAATCATTTCAATACTCTGTTGACTTGTTATTATTACTTTGCAGGACCAATGTTAATAATTTGTAAGATTACATTCACGATTATTACAAGACGAATAATGCGCGACTGATATACAGTGGAACCGTGCATTCTCTGCCACCTCATCGTGAGTGGCAAGTTTCAAATCAAGCACGATCAATTAAAGTACTTCCTCCAAACATAACTCGTCGAGCAGGTCGTCTTAGGAATAGTCGAAGACCATCTGGTGCGGAGCATTCACGAGTTTCCACCAGTAGACGTCGCGCGTATAAACGTTGTAGCGTGTGTGGATCTGAACAACATACGAGGCAATTGTGTCCGGAGCGAGATGCAAACTCTTAACATTTATTTTGCTCTAAATTAGATCATTTTGATTTTAATTGATGTATCCATTTAGTTTGCAGAATGTTTGTACTTTGCTCTAAATCAGATCAGTATTTTAATTATTCAAAATGTGCAGTTATATATAAAATCTGATTAGTAATGTAATATAACATTCAATGTAATAAAACATGGTTAGTGTCACCAAAATACAACAAATAAACAATTACAATTATTCTTCATCAGGGATAGTGTCACCAAATATTAGCTCAGCTAAATATTGACGATAAAATGATGTCTTAGACGGATCTTCCATCCATTCAACACTGGGCCTTTGGAACACTAACATCTCCATAACCGCGCATGCATATACAGCATCATGACGTTCCATTCTGCCATGAAAAAGCCTCACCCATCGGACCGTCATCTCTCTGGTCGGAGGAATCTGATATGAAAATGCATTATCATTCCAATATCCACCAATCTGGAAGAAATGCCTCATGTGATCTGTCATCTTTTTTATCTCAGCCTGTCTAGCAGCTCTCTGTTCGGCAGTAGTGTATGTCATGTATGGATCATACACAGTGCATGTCCATGTAGCCACCTCTAATTTCACAGTGTACCAACGCTTTAGGAGATTACATGGCACTATAAGCTGCATGACATGAGATAAATAATAAGATAATAGCTTATTTCAAACCTATTTAAAGTTTACAAATAAATATATCACTTACAGTATGTGCAGTGTTCAATGGACGAGATATATCATGATCAGTCCCCTTCATGTAATCAAGCAGAACCTCTGGCTCAAATTGACCTCGTCTCTCCATTGCTGACTGCCGAAACGTGGTCCTCATACAAATCTACCAACAAAAGATAATCAATATTTTTCTTGCAAATAATATATAATAAGAATTGTGATACTTACAAAGAATGATGGTCGCATGAACCGGCATGCGGTTATCTTCACATCATTGAGCTTGTGTTGCAAACACAAACAAACATGCTCCACCGTATCAAAGAATAAATCGGTGCTCGCATTCTGAACGTTCTCAAAGTATTGCTTGTTCATTATAATTGGATAGTGCATAAACACCCGTGAGACGGTACCCTCTCTCACCCATTCGAAATAGTTCTGCTCTAACTGATAAGACCAGTGGGCTGGTATATGACTAAGAAGCAACTACAAATTAGAAATGAAAGTATACTTAATTAATTATAAATTCAAATAATTGCGATATAGAAAATTATTTTATTTAAATTATCAAATCAAATAAACCAGTTCTTCTTGATTGGGCTGCGGATGCTGTGGATGTTCTTGTCTTTCTACGCTCCATCGTGCACGAGATGGCCTTCTAGAACTCTCAGGCTGATCCAACAACTATATGGAAATTTGAACAAAAATTATAATGTAATATTTTATAATAGCTTCATATAAGTATGTACCTGATCATCATGACGCTGTGAAGCACTACGCCTAGATCCAGAATGACGTGAACCACTACGCCTACTGCTAGTGCCAGTATGAAGTGTCAACTACAAGTACCCAAATAGGATATGCATGTTAAACATTAATATTTATCATTAAAGTTCAGTAAAGTATGTCACCTGATCATCGCGCCGCGACTGATGCTCCACTGGGTGCTCAGTCTCCACCGGGTGCTCATTCTCCGCCAGATGCTCTATATGTGGAGACTGGCTGCGTCTCGCACCGGACTGTCGAGAACGACTATGCCTAGCAGACGAGCGAGACTCCTGCTCAACAATCAACATAACATCAAAATGTAAGAATAAATACCTCACCAAACTATATAAAATACATTACCTGACTGCGATGGGGACTCCTGTGCCCCCCAAATGCCGTCGCTCTAAAACCCTGAGCATCAGTGTCGTGGGCACATCTAGATGAACGAAAGAGATCGGATACAAAAGTCTTAATCTCATCCACAGCATCCTTGATCAACCTACCCATGCTACTAGATCGGCTTCGCCTCCTCCTAGTACCTCTACTAGATGAGGCCTCCCCCGCCGCATCATGAGATGGACTACCACTCTCACGGTGCCCCTCATCTCCTATACCCCCACTCCTCTCATGATGATCTCTACCCCCTATATGCACTCCCTCACCCCTCTGCGTCTTCGAAGGCACGGCTACGTCGAGATGCCTCCATTCGACGCGTAATGGCTGTGGCATGAGTACAGACTGATAATAGCCCTTATTTTCCTCATCAGTAGAAGGAGGTAAGATCGAGTAAGCATTAATCTGCAATTTAAAGAAATATAATTAGAAAATTAAAATATTGTGACAAGACAACAAATTTGTATAATACCTGATCTCTGCCAAAGAAAGCAACCCACGATCCCCACTTGTCTGCATTTGCTTTTACAAACTTCCACTTAGCAAACCGTGGAAGCGCCTCAGGATTCACGAGGTTGCAACATGCAAGTCCCAACTCCGGAATGGCCTCGTAGGTCCATACCTACAAACACATTAGTGTTAACTCTACAATATCTATATCATAATTTATAAGTCATGGTTTTTAAATTACTATAATACCTGTAATGCCCAAATAGGCCCATGAATACTCATCATGCTCAGGCCATCTCGGTCTCTAGTCCTAGGCATAGCTGAAATGTAGTGTAGTAAACCCTGGTAGGAATAAGCCCTCCACGGGAAAGCATTCCAGCAACCCAAATCCTCCACTAGGACATATAACCACCCCTCAACTAACCGCCTATCATGGTACCCCAACACAAAACACCAATAAGCTAATATGTTGGCGACCCTCAAATAAAGCAATTGATCCTCACGATGTACAGTACACTCCTTAAACTTCTTAAACAGATCATTTGCTGTCAGTTGCTTATTTTCACAGAATTTTCTAAAAACAGATGATCTCAGAACAAGGATCAAAGGACGAGGCCCCAAAACCCAAACAGTAACCGGTGCAAACTCAGGCACCCCAAAACGAATCACTCTCCCACCAACCAAGAATAACAGTGTATTATCATCATCACTCTTAATTTGGTAACTTAAGAGCTCTACTAAAGGAGCAGAAGCACTAGGACCATTATTTTCCCAAACTAAAAGAGAACCAAATGGTCCTTCCCTAAACTGATTAACCAAGGATTCCCCCCCTAATGACTTTAAGGTCGATGCAATCCCCTTCAGTATTGTGGTCTTCGTGGATAACGTCACCTTCGTGGTTAAACCACGGAAAGCAGGCCTAATCCACTCAACCTACACATATTATTCAACATATTATTAATAACAAGTACTCCAAAGATTTTAATTCAACATTATCGATATTAAAAATATTTCAACATATGATTAATTAGTTCACGGAATTCTACCGTGTTATACAATAATACTCTCATATCACACATTAGTTAAATTGGTGTTTCACACCACGGTGTAACGGTTTCCGTTACCATTAATTTAAATATAACTATGGTTATCCATCGTGCTTCACGGAATTCTCCCGTGTTATACAATAATATTCTCATATCACACGCATTACTTAATTAGGTGTTTCACACCACGGTGTAACGGTTTCCGTTACCACTACTTTACAATAAATAAAATTAATAAATGCTAAATATACCTAAATAAGCATCCACAACATAATTAATTTAATAAAAGAATAACATGAAAATTAATAAATGAGTTTAATTTGACCGAATTCAAACTAATCAAACATCTACATTAATTAATTTAATTTGGTCGAATTCAGCCAAATTATACAAGAATAAATTAATTTAATTTGATCGAATTCAACCAAATTATACAAGAATAAACATCCACAACATAATTAATTTAATTAAAACAAAATAAGCATCTAATAGAACCTAAATAAAAAAATAAGGTTTCAATTATCCATAATTTGATTAATTTCGAGTGGTTTTGTGTTTTCCCCCAATTTGATTTTGACCTAATTTTGCCAAGCTTATACCATCAATTATGTTTGGGACCCTAAATTAATCAATCAAACTAATCTAATAACACATTGTTCAACACAATTCAAACTACTCCATGAAATTTACATAAATTTACACATAATTTTTGCAAAATAATTAAACTAAATAATTAGAGAAAAAGAACGAAAATACACGGTTAAAATGTAATAAAATGGTTGAAACTATATACCTCATTATGGGCGGCCATTGCGTGAGAATAATTTGTGAAGTTTTGGTTCGAGATCTACGCTGAAGTCGAAGTCGAAGTCGAATATGGAGTTCTTCAAGAAGTCGACGTCTGAAGCTGAAGTCGAATGGCAAGAAAATGAGATTTTTCCCGTTTTATATTTTTTTTTAAGAAAGGGGCCCGGTCGGTGCCGAGTCGGTGTCAGTTATGAGACACCGACCTACGTGGATCGAAGCCACGTCAGTCGGCATCAGCGACGTCGACCTACGTGGCCTTGATACCGACTAACGTGGCTAAACTATTATTCTTTTAACCTATTGCCACGTTGGTCGGTGTCGAAGGTCGATGCCAGAAAAATGACGCCGACCAACGTGGCATCGACTCTCTCTCTTTCATTTTTTAAAATTTATAATTGGCCGACACATTTTTTTTAAACATTATGTTCGGATTCAACATTACAATAAATTCAAATATTGACCGACAGCTTTGAATTTCCATCAACATTTCTAAATCGACATGTTTTTTTGTGAAAATAACCAATTTTCACCTCTGAAAAGTGTCAGATTAAGACAGTGGGTATTTCTTGAATCAATATAATGTTTTGGGTATTTTTGATATATACATAGTTGAAAGTGGGTATTAATAAATCCCACTCTTTTTTCTTCTTTACAAGGAGGGCTAGTCCATAAAATAATAATACTTTGACGTGAGATGGAGTCCATGCAACGAGATATTTGGAGCTCATAAATGAATTCAATATGCATACGAGCATTTCTTAAAAATACTCTTGGATTTCATGTCATCATCCTTTTTTAATTTTGGCCTTTTCTATTCACGTCAAGATCTCCTACTGCGTAAATAAATTAAGATATATATATTCATGGTCGTTTTTAGACACAATTGAGATATACATTAATTATTTCCACTTGACTTTAATTTCATTTACTGGGATTTTATTATATTAATCATGCAACCTTTATTTAACTTTCTTCTCCAAATCTAGCCGCAATTCGTAGAAGTCGGTGTTGAATAGTTAGATGGCGAAATTTAGAACATTATTTATGATCATAAAAAAATTGTGATATGCACCACCAATGATTGATGCATTTTAATTATTAAAATGGATCATTATTATTTAATGACTCCCATATTCAGGTGGGAAGATTTAAACTATTCATGAAACCCAATGATTGGCGCATTACGATAATTTATATTAACTTTTAGTAAGGAATAGAGCGATGGATGTTTAAACTTTTTATTACTCCATTCGGTTTTAGTGGCGTATCCAAAAATTTGAAATTGGGGTACAATATATAAATATATTAAATGGGGTACATTATGTATAAATATTATATAAAAATATTATAAATAATAGTAAAGATATATAAATTTATTAAAAATAAAATAAAATTGGGGGTACACAAAAGACCCCCTGAATACGCCACTACTTCGTTCCGATTATATAGTTCGGATTACTATTTTAGAATGTTTCAATTATATAGTTCAATTTATATATTTGGTATTATTTTTATATGGTCATTTACCATTAAATCCTAGAATAATTTTAAAAAATAAGAATATTAAATATAATTTTATGAAAATGAGAGATTAATTAATGCTTTAAATAAGGGTAATGTTGAAAATTTATTTAAATATTAAATTATTTTTGGCAAACGTGCAAAATCAAATTGGATTGTATAATCCGAACGGAGGGAGTAAAAGATTTTTACAAATGAGAGAGATTCACGAATGATCAATGTTCACGATCAATTTGAATTTTCATTTGTGACCAATTCGCGTTCGAGCTTAATGCTTTCGATATTAAACTAGTCATAAACGTTACTCCCTCCGTCCTAACAAATTAATCTCATTTAATTTCGACACAGTAATCAAGGAGATAAAGATAAGAAAAATTAATAATTTATTAATGTAAGTGAATTATTATTATTATTATTTTGGTAATGAAATTATTATGTGGAACAGATAAAAGTAGAAAATGAGATTAATTTTATAGGACAAGATTATTAATTACGAATTTTGTAACTCCTACAAATTTTATGATTTCGTGGTTCGAAATTGAAAGGGAAAAATAGCTTGAATCCGATAAATAATTAAATATATATCAATAAGAAATACGAGATCGATTATCTCTTCCTCAATTCTCATTCCATACTTAAAAATTCAGATATCCTAGTCCACAACTCCCAAAAAAAATAAAAATTCAGATATCCTAGTCCACAACTCCCAAAAAAAATATATATAAGAGTTCATTAGAACTCTGCCAAACCCTAAAACTCCAGGCTGCAGGTGTATCAATTCAAAACTATGCAGCCGGAGCATAATCGTAATCCCCATCGTCGTCGTCGCCACCACCTTCGGCGTGAGCCGCCGGCCCCTTCTTGCACCATGAACGCCCGGCGATGGACAGAGAAATGATGGGGGCCATTTTGGGGGAATTTAATACAACAGTTGAAGGGTATGAAGAAGAATGCGGTGTTAATGTTGAATCGGCCTTGGGTGGTATTTAAGGTTTGGAAAAAGGTAGCGGCGTGGCAGTGGCGAAGGGCTGCGCGTGGCAGAAATGGTGGTTTGTGTGGAGTACCCGACGCCGATTACAGGTGGCTCCGCCATGTCGGAAATGCGGTTTTGTGAAGTGGAATTTGTGTGTGGGGAAAAGTGGATTTTATGTGGAGGGAGTGTGCCAAATTATTTGTGTAGTGGGGTGATTTTCCAAACTTTGAAAGCTTTTATTTCCACGTGGTAATGGATTTTATTTTATATTTTTATTTAACCTGTTTCTTGATAAATAAAGGATTCATTTTAAACAAATCTCTAAAGGAAAACTAGTAAAAATATCTTAAATTATTGAAATTTAGGGAATTTTAATTCATCTTCTTAAAATTAGGGAAATATATTTTAAGCTATTCATATTTAGAGGATTTTATTCTATCTTTTTAAAGTTAAGGATATATATCACAAAATTTAATTTCATGTGGGATAATATATCCTTGATAAAAAAAGATGGTGTTAAAATCGTTTTGATTCTTGCATTATATGTCACGTGTTGAAAGAATTGCAATTCTTATTTATTTTATTTTATTTTATGATAAATGTTTTATCCACAAGATTTTTAAAAATAAGAATTAAATCTCATTTCACATGTGTTGCATAACGCAAGAATCAACACGATTTTAACATCATTATTGATTTAACATATATTTTCCTAATAAAATTAAAGTTTGGAATATATTTTCCTAACTTTTAAAAATTGGTAAAATCTCCTAATTCTCAATAGTTTAAGATATATTTCCTTAACTTTAAAAAATATATAAAATCACCTAAACCTCAATAATTTGGGGTATTTTAACTAGTTTTCCCAATCTCTAAAATATGTTTTCGCACATCACATAAAAGAATTTAACTAACTTTTATAAATTTTTCTTAAAAATTAAAAATGAAAAGGCAAAGGAGAAAAACCTTACTTTGCCCCTACATCTTAATACAAACATGTTTAAATCACATAATTTGAGCGAAATATTTAAATAAAAGTTGTTAAGCATGCTATATTAGTATTTCCATCCCCTTGCCTTAAACCAATTTTTAAATAATACCGATAAAAACTTTTATGAGATTGTCTAGAAAATTAAATTAAAATTGATCGATTCTTAGTTTCAAATTTTAATAGTCGACTGATAGTAGTAAATTTGAGAACTAAATCAACCGATATTTGCCATACTTGATCGATTTTTATGTCAACCAACTAATTCTTTTATTTTTACAATAAAAATTGATCAATTTATAACTGTCATGTGTGAGGCAATGAATTTACAATATGAATTCTCAATTTAAAATTCAAAAGATTTTGATATTCTCACTTCAAAGAAGATATTAAGATTTTGAATTGAAATTTTATAATATTTGAGTTTCTAAATAGATTATTCAATTTTTGTATTGATAATTAAATCTTTACGTTCAAAAATCAAATTTGATAATAGTCCTAATTTTTATATCATTTTTTAAATCTCCAATAATACCCTTTATATTTTGCACCCCATTTTAATTAAAAAAAGGTGGTTTTTAAAATATCAAGCGGAAAACTATACTCCATAAACATGATACTAACTCAGAAGCGAGCAGTAACTGAGATGTTAATAATTTAGCGGACAAACAACGCAGCCTTTCATTTCGTGAAAATCGGAATATCCCCTTTCAATTCTTCAATTTCAAAACTTTAAAATCTGATAAATTATTATCCATCAATTAAGGAAAAGGAAAATGGCGGATCAGTTAACTGACGAACAGATCTCCGAGTTTAAGGAGGCTTTCAGCCTTTTTGACAAGGATGGTGATGGTGCGACGCTCTTCTCTTTCTCACCTTTGTTATGTGCATACGTTTTCATATATTTAAGCGCAATCCTTTTTCTAGTTTATGTGCATATTCTCAGTGGTTTAGGTTTGGTTCCTGTTACTTCGTCAGATTTGATTGGAGTTTTGTGAGTTTGTTCTTCGGCTCAGACGGATGCTGTTGGTTAATTTTGATTTGACTATGTATTTTGGCTCTTTTATGCATTTTGTAGTAGAGTTTGAAGACTTTTTTAGTTGCTCAGGGATTATTCAAAGATCGATGCGAAGTCATCTCCTGACTTGGTTGTAGAAAGCACAATCGATGCTTTGCGTAGTGTTGTTTGGCAATTGGTCATAAATGTTACCTATAATTGGATTCAAACTTTGGTCTAGCAGATAGGCAATACTTTCCTACGTTTAAAATATCATGAACGGAACATTTGATAGTTTATAATGCCGTCAACAGATTTATTTGTGGTGAGATTAAATAAATCCTTACTTGGTGGATCTGTGATCCTCCAAAGTTAGTTTCAAATGTAATATTGGATTTCAAAACTGTTGCAGAACGAACTCATCGAATTTTGTTACCATTGTTTTCAAATTCCCGTCTAAACTTTTTCATCCAAATCCACTGCAACATGAGTAAATGAGCAGTTCATAAATTTGTTAAAAAAATTTCCCCCTTCAATTTAGTTGATACTTGTATCTGATCATAGATAAGATCATAAGAATGAGTATTTCTGTGGCCTCCACTGTATTCTCTTCTGCCTTGTTTTCTCACTGGATAAAAAGTGGGTTGCTAGAAATTGTTCAAATGTCTTTGATATTCACTTTCTTTATTTTACACTGATATAAGGCCCATCTTTCCCATTAGAAGAGGATGGGTATGATTTCTTCATTCTCCTATTGTGAGCACATCAAAGTAATATCACATATCAAGCATCTAGTCTAGAAATCAACCAATCAAGTACCGAACTAGTACACTGGTTGGTTTCCTTTAGATGGAAGCCTAGCACTGGTCTACCTCCAAACTAGACTGCAATTATGAACATGTTGCAGTTTGTTTGTCTGTTTGTTTGTTTTTTTAAATATAATTATTATTGGTTGCCATATTTTTACTACAGTTGAATAGAAGATAACCTGCAGACGTGTAAAATTAAAATGCCCTTGTGTGGGATTTGTTCACTATTTAGTTTTGAGTTATTTAGTACATAATATACATGAGCGTCATGTACAGGTTGCATCACAACCAAGGAGCTTGGGACTGTCATGAGGTCCCTGGGGCAGAATCCTACTGAGGCTGAGCTCCAGGATATGATAAATGAGGTGGATGCGGATGGCAATGGAACCATTGACTTCCCCGAGTTTCTGAACCTCATGGCCAGAAAGATGAAGGACACCGACTCTGAGGAGGAGCTGAAAGAGGCTTTCCGTGTTTTCGACAAGGACCAGAATGGTTTCATTTCAGCTGCCGAGCTGCGACATGTAATGACAAACCTAGGAGAGAAGCTGACTGATGATGAAGTCGATGAGATGATCAAGGAAGCTGATGTTGATGGCGATGGCCAGATTAACTATGAAGAGTTTGTCAAGGTTATGATGGCCAAATGATATATATACCTTCCTCTCACCTGCGGACATAGAATTTCTTAATTTTATGAAAAGGAGAAAAGAAACAGTGTACTGCGTTTCTTTTAGGTTATCAACTTCTATTATTATTATTTTCTTCTATGGTATGGTTGTGAATTTGCGATGTGGTCGATATCCTTGTGTTTAATTAATCCTCTAATGTTGTATAAGTATTAAATATATTTGTCTCATTCTAATGATTGGTTTTGTTAATTAAAATGGCTCAAACATTCTAGAATAGTAGAATCAAGAATGTAAATGAAGAAATCCAGTTCTGGAATGGGCTTGTTTTTTTGTAAAATCCATTGTGATCTGTCTATATCTATCTATCATAATAGGCCTTCAAAACTAAAAAAAAAAAAAAGTGGTGATATTCGGCCGCTCCTTTAATTCCCATTGGGCCAATAGTACTTTTTTTTAGAAAAAAAGGAAAATGTTATATACCCTATTTTTTTTTAAAAAAAGTTAAATATTCAGATGTTACTACATACTCCATGAGGGTTTGTTACGTTCAGTGGTATGCCTCGTGTTTTTAGCCTATTTTTATTATGTTATACGTTTATGTCAATGTCTAGTTTTCCATATATAAAAGAGAAGTCTAGTTTTCCAACCCTAATGTCTTAAATTAGGTATATGTATACAATCCAATATCTAACCTGGCTGTTTTTTATTTATTTTTTTTAATTTATCATTTTATTGAAATGCAAGTTTCATTTGCATGTAAAACAATGATGATGAGAAAGGTTTAGGACTTGACATTATCATATACCCAGTAGCGGCCCTGAGGCCGTGCGAGAGGTGCGCCGCACCGGGGCCTCCGAATGAAGGGGGCACCATTTAAAAAAAATTACATAATAGTAGTAATATTATACTATTAATTTATCTTAGTAGGGGCACTTTTTACAAAAATATAGTATAAAGAACGTAATCTTTAAATTAAATAAAAAGATTAACTAAAAAATAAATTTATATTTAGGCTAATAAAGATATTTAGCTCAAAATATATTAAAAATAAAATATTAAGATTTATTCAAGATATCCATTAAAATATTAAAATTTATATTATTCCTAACATAACACGACAACCAAAGCGTTAGTCTTTCTTCTAGAATACGAAGCGACTGTTATGTCTTCACTTTTCCATTGCTTCTCTAGTTCTCTTATCTCTTTTTTTTTTTTTCAATATCATATAAATTACAAACAAGATTTAGTAAATAGAAACCAACAAGTTGATAAGGTAGTCCTTCATTTTTTTAAAAAATTTTTTTGTCTATGATATGAATTATTTTTTTTATCATAATATTGTGCAATTTTTTTAAAATCCTATTAGATTTTCTTGCTCCATTTACGTGATATACTAGGCCTTTTCTTTGATTTTTTTGTTTAATTTTTAAAAACTTTAGAGAGTGATTTAGATTTTAATTTGTTAGATTTTATTTATTTTATTATTAAGTTTATCATTGTTCTTGAGCTAGTAAACATTTATCTTGTTTTGGAAAAAGAAGAACAAAGTAAAGAGATGATTAGAAAATCCAAAAAAGTTTGCTTAAAAAAATGATTGGAGAATTATTTTTAAATGATAATTATGCATTTAGTTTATATGATATTATTTAATTTTAGATTTATTTAAAAATTAAGCAAAATTAATAAGATGGTTGACTCGAATTTTTTGTTATAAGACATTTTTTAATTCATTTTATAACTTTAAATAGGATAAATGATTTTAAAATGTATTTTATATTATATTTTATTAATAATTTTTATAACTATTTAATTTTAATAGGGGCACCTAAATTTCCGTCTCACCGGACCCCAAAATTCACAGGGCCGGCCCTGCTTATACCAGCCACCAAATCCCTTCATGGAATCTAAATTCAGTTTCATATTTTTTTTAATAGTATTGCATTTTTTAAACTCACACTCTGTCATTGGGAATACTTAAATTCTTGTTCTCTTTCATTACATACAAGGTATTTCACTATTATACCCTGATCTGGACACAATATTTAGCCTTTTTGTGAAACTTTTTATATATATTAAATGTCCAGTTATCATGTATAAATGAGTAATTTTATTAGGACTGACTATTTTTGACACGACACGATAACACGACCCGATATAACGAGAACGAACACGACATGAACTCGTTAAGCTCAAACACGATAATGACACGACACGAAAACAACCTGACACAATAAAAATTTATCTTACTAAAATTGCCAGCTTTATACTTGGGACTAAATTTTTTTAATACAACACACACGATAATAATGAGCACGAACACGACATATACTTGTTAAGCTCAAACACGAACACAACACAAACCTGTTAAGCTCAAACACAATAATAATACGACACGATAACGACCCAACACACACAAATTGTCAGCCCTAATCTTTACCCCCATCAAGTGAAGTGTTTTTTTTTGGAGTTGATTGCAAAAATCCCAACACAATATCCTAGTTTTGCAATTAAAATACTTCCTAAACATGAGCTACTATAACATAAAACTTTATTTAAAAAAAATAATTGCAACTGTCGATTAATTATCGTTTATATAAAACAAACAACCAAATGCTATTTTTAAAAATATGAAAGTAATTACTGTTTATATAAAATTGCAATTTTGATGAATGAAATAGAGGGGGTTTTCATTATCATTATGTAGGGGGCCTGTGAGTGACAGAAGCCAACTTGAATAGGTCCAATCTCCTCATTATCGGGTCGCTGCCTAAATCAATTTAGTGCACCCATAAATTAAGGACCACTTTTCTTCTTCTTCTTCTTTTTTTTTTTTTTTCTTTTTAATTTTTTTTCATTCAACCCCAAAAGAATTCAATTTATGCTCTCAGTGGGCAAATGGTATACAAATCTAGCTTCATAAGTAGTTTACAATTATGCGAATCCGAAAAAACATTTTAGTATGAATAATGTGATAACGTGATTGTTTCCCTTAATCTTTAGCTTATATAATTATAATTATTATTGCATTGCATTTATATTAGAATTAGAGTGAGAAAGTGGTTCATAATGATAAAAGAATTGCTAATAAATCAATTGTTTTCTGATCTTGTGGACCCTTTTGACGCCGACGCATTTCATGCTTCCGTTCCGTCTCACCGCCCTTTAATTTTTTTTAATGCAGTCTTTTATTAATTTCTTAGTTATATTATATATTTTTTAAAATTAATAATTATAATTTCAATTTAAAAATTACACAATTTTAACACAAACACTTTGGATTCCAAGAAAGACATCAATTAAGAATTGTTCATATTAATTAGATTTTATATCGTTAGATTGTATTTATTTTACATCGATACCATTTAAATGAGGATTAGTATTGCACCGCGTGACAACTTTAATTATTAGTTTGAAATAATTATAATAAGTTAATATTATACATATAAATATGTGAAATTTTAAAATGCTTAAATCATAAAGTTAAATGATAAGATATGCAATATTAAACTAATGAATTATTTATATATTAGTTGTATGTGATATTATATTAACATCAATTTTATTTATTTTGAGTAATTTATTAAATCTTATTTTATAAATATCATATTAATTTATAATTCAAAACCTATTTTCTTGGTAAATATCAGTTTCATTTTATAATTTATATTTTTTATACTAATTTTTAATTATTTTTTTAGTATGGGATAATTTACAAATTTCATTGCAACTCACTTTTCTCTTTCCATTTTACTAAAACCAAAAACTTTTATTAATGATGTAATATCATACAAATGTTTGTTACATCATATTTAATCCCGTGCATTGCTACGTGCTTTACAACTATTAAATTTGAACCTTGAAATATTTGAGGTGTAACTTGAGTTTTTACTATGTGATATGTACAAGATTTATACACTCAATCTACCTCCTCTCTCAACTATTTAATATATTCAATTAGAATATTATAAAATCGTGCTTGTTCTTATGTTCCATTAATATCATTTTTAAGGTTTAAGTAATTTTCTCAATTATATTGATATTCATATGATATTGTTTGTTCATCAATTGTGCGTAACTTATAGTGATTTGTTTCAAAATCTTATTGTTTCCATATATTGTAAATTCATGATTTATCATTTTTATTCTTCATTACGAACTCATATTTCCTCGTAGACAATTGTAAGATCAATACTAAGTTTCAACTCTCATATTTTTGTTTCATCTATTTGATTATTCCCTAAGTCATGTTTTATTAAATCATTAATATATCTTATTCTCCGCTTTGTCACTGCTTGTTAGGAAATTTGTTAGAAATTTCCTTATTTTATTTTGTTTTGGTGGGTCAAAGTGTAAAAGTCATCTTAGTAAATCTTTAAATAAAGTTTCATTTTTTTTTTCAAAATATAAGGTCGTTATTATCGAATTGTAAGCTGGAGTTGAATCGAAAACAGACTGAAAAATTAGTCTGGGACACACTAAGGACTCAAACAGACTGGAACTCAATATGGAATTGACCAGTCTGGGTCTTGGAGAAACATACGAGTTTGGGACTACATCAAAGTGGAACTGATCAGTCGAGGATACAACCTTGTCAGTTCGGGGATCGATGTCGTAGTGAATGATGACGTCAGCCAACATGACGATACCAGCATGGAATTTTAGTTCCAATCCCCGCGCATAAGAGAGATGAAGAATATATTTGAGGAATAGTACTCACAAGTACAAACTTTAAGGATTGAAGATTCCTTAAACTCTACAAGCCCAAGACATCAGTCTTGATTCCTCGGACTGACCAGTCCAAGATTCCTCAAACTGACATACTGTCGTTCTAATAAAAGGTGAACAATCACTGTCGTAGTCATAAAAAACGGGAAAAGGTACAATACATTTTGAAAAAGCCTACCTACCCATGCAGAGGACATAAGCATTAGATTGGTCAAACATTCAATGTGTCTAACGGCTAACGAGATTTGAATCTCACTCATCTGCCTATAAATAGTCAAGGATGTCAACACATTCAAGCACCTAACACCTGACTCTCAAGCTTGCCGAAACTTTGCAAAAATCATGACTCAAAGTTAGAGGCCTATGAATGTAGAATACCGCATGATTACTTGTTCTGAAACTTACATTAGCATGATGATGATGATTTGATGTTTACTATGGAAGAAATTTGTGTCCCAAGTGTGAGATTTTGAGCTTTTAATTCGATTGTGAGTGTGTCTGCATGATTAAGTAGGGGTGTAATTAAGCCGAGTAGTGTTGTGCTCAAGTTTGAATCGTTTAGTATTGAGTTGAGCTTCGAGTTTTTTTGTCGAATATTTTGAAGTTCACAAACTTTATCGAGCCTTAATCGAGCCTAAATGAACTTTCTAAATTTGGAATATATTTAAAATATTCATTATTATTTTGAAAGAAATTTTTTTTTATCTCTAAATTAATATCATATTCATGCTCAAATTCTAAATGTTCTCATTATTAGAAAGATTTATAATTATTGTTACCCTTAAATTATGAAAGATATGGCTTTTATAAAATTATTTATTTTGTAATTATTACTAATTTTAGCTAACAAGCTCACGAGTCGATATTATGATGCTCAAGTTTGGTTCGTTTAATAAACGAGTTTCTCTAAACAAGTTCAAACGAGCTTTTATCGAGTCGAGATCCGAGTGACTCACGAACAATTTGGCTTATTTACAGCCCTATGATGAAGTATCTCTAGAACTTGCTTTGTTTCTTTTTCGTGACTGCTAGTGTGCACAGGTTTAAGAAGTGATTTTAGGCCGTTTTTGTTAGCCTATTTATCCCATACACTGTCCTAATTGAACATTTATCCCTAGTCAGCCCTTTTGAGCCTATGTAATTTTCTTTCTTTGTCTACGAGTTGGAAAATGATAGGGGAATCAACTCTTGTCTATGAGAGTGGGTTGAGATTTGTTTAAGGTAGATAAGATATTATTAGAAAGATGAGAACAATAGAAAAGGTCGGGCTCTAGAAAAAAAATGAAAAAAATGGATATGTGTTTGATAATCCTTATAAGCTCAAATGAATAACCAAAAATCGTTTAAGAGTATAAAATGATGTGTGAAAAGAAAAAAAATAATAAAAGAGCCTTGGGTTGTGTTGAATACTATATGAGATGGGTGAATATCAATAGATATTGGTTGGATTTGTTTGGAGCCACGAACTCAATTGATTTAGTCACTTGGCCATATATTTTCCTACCTTTCACTAAAAACCAACATTATAACCTGGAATAAAGTCCTTTATAATCTTAGAATTGTGTGCACATGTTTGCAGTGGAGATTTAGAATATTTTCAAGCCTATGGTAGAACTTAATTTGCATGACTCGTGTGATCTCATATTATCCTAAACACTTGAGTGAATAAGTGAAACACTTCCCTTGTGAGTCTTCCATGGTTTACAGATTTTCTGATTCTTAAAAAGTGATGTTTTGTGGATTTACGAGTTTGATTATGATGAATCTTGTGAGGCATTACACTTCTCTCCTACTAGAACTTTTAATTCATTCTTTTGTTGATTGAGGACAATCAAGTGTTTGAGTTTGGGGGGTTGATAAGCCCATATTTTGCCTCACTTATCACATTAATTTTTTATTTATTTCTTGCATTTTTATTAGTTTATAGTTAATAATCGAGCATGAATTGTTTGTAGAGGATATTATGCTTGTCATGCTAAGTTTTGTAGGTATTTGAGGCTAAAAGTGAGCAAAAGGTGAAAAGAGCCGAGTTACACAGAGTTGTTGCTTCGATTGACATACAGAAAGTCGACCGAGTTGGGAAACGTATCAAAAACCCGATGCATTGGCTCTGTGTCGACCGACATGGTGCATGTCAATCGACACGGAGGTCGGATGTCGATCGAGAGGCAGATGAATGATGAAGGCTCGACATGTGTGTGTATGTCGATCGACATACTCCGTGTCAATCGACACAGAGGTCGGAGGATGAAAATGGATCGATCGACAAGAAAGAGGGGAGCTCGATACAGTTGCGTGTGTGTCGATCGACACGAGCTGTGTCGATCGACACAGAAGTCCGGAAAAGGAATAATTTCCCAGTTTGACGATTTTTTATATTTTAGCCCATTATCTTTTGAAGATTCAAATTCCTCCCCTATAATAGGACTTTATAGAGTTCAAAAAATATCTTCTATTCAACATTTTTATTTTTATTTTCAGCCTTTAATTTTAAGCATTAATCTCTTTAATTTTATTGTTGCTTTGGATTCAAGTTATTGAAGATTTCTATTCCAGTTTTCAATATGAGTGAAGTAAGTTCATTTATATTTTTTGCAATGTCTGTTTTTAATATGTTAGACTAGAAACCCTAGCAGGTTCTAGGGTTTTCACCATCCTCTCAGCATGTTTTAATTCGATTAAATTCAAATCCTAATTAATTTGGTCCTAATTCTATGGTTTTCTATCCATAATCTATTTTCAATTAAAGGATAGAGAGATGAAAATCAGCTTTGAAGAACTCCGAATACTTCAGGTATCGAGTATCTCCTTGCTTTGTCTTTAGCACCTAGGTTCTATTACAACACAAGTAATCCTATACAATAATTACAAGATAGAAATCTAGAAACTTAGTGCTAAAATAAATTTTGACATATCAAAATTCAAAACATCAAATTAAGGAGGGAACTAAAACTTAGTTTCTAACATAAATTATTTTAAAACCATAAAATAAAATTTATATATTATTCTAATATTAATAATAATAATAAAAAGAATGGTGACAAAAAATATGAAATTTGGCTAGTAGGATTTATAATTATATATATGAAAAGTGGGGTAATTTAGGAATATAACCATTCCTTGAATATAATAAAAAAAGTGGTTATTTAAGATTTTTAAATAGTAAATATAACTATTTGAGATGTGCTTTGCATCTTCACCACATAAATTTATTGCATGGTCTCTTTATTTGTTTTACATGGATACCATTTAAATGAGAATTATACTTAAACCCTGAAGGTTTGTCTATTCTAATTGCATAAAATTTATGTTATAATACTAAGATTTCAAAAATTATTACTCATTTTGTTTCGTCCGAATTGTTCTAGTTTGACCAGATACAATAACCAAAGATTGTGAATATAGAATGAATTGAGTATAATTAATATTTTATTGTTGAGTGTGAAAAAATTATTATTTTTAGAAATGAGACTAAGACCATCTCCAATCCACAACATAATTTCCCAATCCAGTTCCCAGTCCAATTTTCCAGTTTTTTCATGTTCATCTCCAACCCAAAATAGAATATTTCATTTTGTCTACTTATATTATTCATTTAATTCTTCATTATCAATTTATTATATTATATATATTGACAAATATATTGATATATATTAATGTTTATTTTTATATTTTAATTTTTTTTAGAATTTTATATAACTTAAATTAACATCAAATAAATATTTTTATAGCAAATATGAATAAATTTCCAGACAATAATTAATTTATTGAAAATAAACTTAATATTAAAAACACAGTTTTTGAAATTTGAAAATTCTTCCCACAAATGCTCAATCAAAGCATCACGATGTAACATATGAGCATTTTTATTTTTTATTTTTCTAAATCGATTAATAAATGTTTGGAATTCATCGAGTTCTTTATTCACCATTTTAACATCTGGGATTATAGTTTCTCTTGCATCTTCAATAGGTACTTCAAGGTTTCGTTCATCTTCAATTATCATATTATGCATAATTATGCATGCAACCATTATGTCTTGCAAATTATCCTTTCTTCAAAAGCGGGACAAATTCGCTACAATTGTAAATCGGCTTTGAAGAACTCCGAATGCTCGCTCAACATCTTTCCTGCAAGATTCTTGTTTCTTGGCAAAATATTATTTTTTTTGTCGTGCGATGTTCAGGAATAATATGCACAAGTGTTGCTCATTTTGGATATATTCCATCAGCCACATAATAACACATGTCATACTCTTTTCCTTGTATGACATAGTGTGCATGTGGAGCAATGCTTCTAGCAAGATCACTAAAAATAAGTCTCGAACACATTAATATTATTGTTGGATCCTTGTGTCACGGAGTGACAGTTTTGGCCCCACATTCTCGGTCTCGGTCGATCCCATGTGTGCTGGCCCCTTAGTTCCGAGTGTGATCACAATCGACTAATGCTTATTTGGTGCATACAGGTACATGTTCTACTCCCATATTTCCTATCAGCCCTTGAATGTTCGGCTTGTTGTGCATATGGGACGGCTGATCTCCGTGAGAATCGGGGGTGCCGGACGGATCATCCGCTGGATCCGTTACACATGGTATCAGAGCGAACTCGGCGATGTTGGACCTAGGCTCTCAGGATGGCACTCCAAGGGAGTGAGTGGCCATTTTGCGCACCTAGCAAGACGGAGGTGGCAATGCAAAGACAGGCGAGCGGTGTCCAGGTGGGGACAACTCCCAAGGGGAAGGGAGGTGCTTGCGGCTGTTATCGGACAAAGGGAGCCTGGTTCGTGCGGGTAACACGTCGAGTACGGTCTCGGGCAAACAAAGAAAAAGAAGCAACAAGTGATATTCCAATGGTGGTTGGAGACGTTGGGTGTCGAACGGGGGACACGAGTGGGATGACTGGATACGAATGTGTGGGCAAACCATACTACGTTGGGCGAGCGCTAGTGAGCGCGAGGAAGCGATGTTGGTACCCTCTAACTGTGCACGCGACGAGGGCGTCGCGAGAATCAGTGGGGGAGAATGTCACGGAGTGACAGTTTTGGCCCCAGATTCTCGTTCTCGGTCGATCCCATGTGTGCTGGCCCCTTAGTTCCGACTGTGATCACAATCGGCTAATGCTTATTTGGTGCATACAGGTACATGTTCTACTCCTATATTTCCTATCAGCCCTTGAATGTTCGGCTTGTTGTGCATATGAGACGGCTGATCTCCGTGAGAATCGGGGGTGCCGGACGGATCATCCGCTGGATCCGTTACACTTGCATCTAAAATATGTATGTCATATCCAAAGATCATAATAAGCAATAATTTCAAGAATTAATTTTTGTTTAGCACTACGGCCTGAATATTGTCCTGCCCAAGCTGTTGGACAATTTTTTCATCTCCAGTGCATGCAATCTAGGCTTCATAACATTCCTAGGAATTCACGCTTACTAATATAGAGTAGTCTTTCAACATCATTATTGTTAGGAGGTCTCAAATAATGATCTGAAAATATTTGAACAATTGCACGACAAAACTTCTTCACACATTCAAGAGTAGTGAACTCACCAATATCGATATACTCATCAACTGCATCTGCTGGCATGACGTATGCTAACAACCAAAAAATAGCTGTGATTTTTTGAAGCGTAGATAAAGCCCAATCTCCAAAGTGCATCACTTCACTGCTCAAAAGAGCCATCATGTTTTTTACAGCTTCAACAATACGAAGAAATAAATTTCGAGACATTCAAAAACGTATTCGAAATAATTCTTCATTGTAGGTTGGATTTTCAGAAAAGTAGTTATTGAAAAATCGTTGGACAACTCCTTCTCGATCACGATAAATTATTCCATGACCATGGACGCACACTCCACGAACATTTGACATATTCTTATTGCTAAGAATTTTGTCCCATCGCAAGACAATTTTTTTGAATATGATGAAGTTGTAGGGATTTCATGACGAACTGAACCGCCAAATCCAAATAAATCCGGATCGTTCATGGATGTTGAGAAAAATTAACATGCGATAAACCCTAGCATGCTCATATGAATTTAATGTAGTGGATATTTGAGTTTACCTAAACTCCGTAAGGTCTGATCCGATCTTTTGCGTTTGAATTCCAATCCCTTGATTCAACCACGTGATTAATTAAATATGCGAAAACATAAATTAGCAATAGATCTAATTTCTGGATTTAATCAAATGAGAAAGAGAAGAAGAGAAATTTGTTCTCCAAATTAGATCTTCAGATCTGTATCCCAATGTTGTTCAATTATGTGAGGGTTCCACAGGACTATGAATGTGAAAGTCAGAGTCGAATTTCTTCTCCTCCCAGACACACTGGAGGTGCCACCCACTCTCTCTCTCTTAGGGTTTTGTCTGATTTGAATTGTCTAGGATTTGTGAGAGAGAACTGTCAATTTATAGACCTAGAGTTACAAACCCTATGGGCTACTGAGCTCCATTCAACATATTTAATTTGGGCCAAACTTAAGGCCTAATGCAAATAATAAAGTGAGCCTAAGAATTAATTAATTCACTTGTCCACAACCCAGGACACAATTAATTAATTAATACTCCCTCCGTCCCATATGAATTGTCCACTTTGCTTTTGGCACAATAACCAATGCGTGTAGAGATAGAGGAAATTAGTATTTTATTAGTGAGTGAGTATTATTTTTCAATTTTAAGTAAGTGGACAATTAAATGGGACGGACAAAAAAGGAAAGGTGGACAATTGAAGTGGGACGGAGGGAGTATTAATTCTTTTTCACCACAGAATTAATACTGACTTACCATGTTACGAGAACAAGCTGCATTTACTTGATAATCCACATATTTAAGGTTAGTGGACATTCATTAATTTATTGGGGCTTCTGACAATCTTCCTAAATTAATTAAATTCTTATTTCCTGAGCAGTACCACATAAACCTTATCACTCGTGCTTGAACTTAATCAGCCTGCAGGACTTTAGCACGATGAATGTTATTGAGCTCCTCAGGGAATGTCCCCATCCTATTACTCGGATATGGTAACCTAACTCCAGTCTCAGGCTGTAATACACGAACTGCTGTTACTAAAGATGCGCGTATACGAGCACGTTATTCAGGCTATCCACCATGGCAAGTCAAATCAACAGTCAACCCGTGCATACCTCTGAACCTTCGTTAGAGTTTGGACTCAATCAAGATTGAGATCTTTTATTCTCTGATGTCAGACAATAGAATACATCTCACAGTGGTCCAATCAATACGCAACTGCACGTACCTGTAGGGTTTTTCCATGAACCGAATAACCAAAACCAAACTGAACCGGATCGATCTATGGATATTGCCCATAATTAAATATTCTCAAAACCCTAGCATGCTCCTATGAATTTAATACATAATTGTGGATTGAGAGATTACCGTAAATCCGTAGTGTCTGTACCGATCTTTTGCATTTGAATTCCAAAATCCAATTCAACCACGCAATCCAAATTTGTCTGCGAAAATAGAAATTAGAACCCTAATTTCAAACAAATTCGAAAATAAAAAAGAACAAAGAAAAGAATTTGTTCTCCAGATTAGATCTTCAGATCTGTATCCCAATGCTGATCAAATCTGCTATTGGTGAGGATTCCACAGATCTGTATTCTGAGCAGGACCAGAATCGAAATTCTCCTCCCTTCCAGTTGAAATCGGCGCCCCCTCTCTCTCTGCCTCTAGGGTTTCACTGATTTGAATGTGTTCAAAAGTGGCTAGGGTTTCCAGAGAGAGTAGTCTATTTATAGATCGAGGGTTTTATCCCTGATGGGCTACTGGGATCAATTCAACATATTTATTTGGGCCAGACCTGGGACCTAATGCAAATAATAAAGTGGGCCTATAAATTAATTAATTACCATGTCCACAACCCAGGACACAATTAATTAATTAATATTAATTCTTTTTCACCACAAAATTAATACTGACCTACTCCTTTATTACCACGTTGTGAGAACGGGTTGCATTAATTGAGAATCCCCATATTTAAGGTTACCGGACATTCATTAATTAATCGGAGCCTCTGACAAGCTCTAACTACAATTAATTAATATCTTATTATTCCTGAGTAGTACCACTCAAACCTTATCACTCGTGCCTGAACTTAATCAGCCTGCAGGACTTTAGCACGATGAATGTTATTGAGCTCCTCAGGGAATGTCCCCATCCTATTACTCGGATATGGTTACCTAAGTTCAGTCTCAGGCGGTACTACACGAACTGCTGTTACCCAAGATGCGGATATACGAGCGCGTTGTGTTGGCTCTCCACCATGGCAAGTCAAAGCAACAGTCAACCCGTGCAAATCCCTGAACCTTCGTTAGGGTTTGGACTCAATCAATATAACGAGTCCATCAATACGCCACCTCTGCGTACCAGCATGTCTAGTAACCAAGATAGACTACTTATTCCGACAATGCCGCAGCCATCCGGACAGACGTATCCTGATACGCTGTCTCGGCTGTGATCATGTTTATGTCTCACTAGGTCAAGTGATCATACTGTCTTCTGCGATCTACAACACGCCGTATGATCGTCCCTATCGGTGAGACAAGAGGATACCATTGTTCATACATGTACGATTGTTAACAGATAGGAGAAATAAACCGTTGTATACTCATTGTAATAAATGCTTTCAGTATACAAAACCCATCAGTACCAGCATATCAAGTAATCAAGACAGATTACTTCTTTCTGACTATGTTGCAGCCTATACCGACAAACTTATCCTTATACGCTGTCTTGAGTGTGATAATATTTAGATCTCACTAGGTCAAGTGATCATACTGTCTTCTGTGATCTACAACACGCATTATGATCGTTTCTATCGGTGAGATAAGAGGATATCATTGTTACTCGTATGTAAGTTTGTATAACATATAGGAAATACCATTGAACGTATACTCATCGTAATAAATGCTTTCTGTATACAAAACCCAACAAAAGTAACAACATTTCTTCATCACTATCTGATGAAGATGTTGAATCTTCATTCAGAACATTGAATAGAAGATATTGGGATCCATTATTTTTTTATGTTTACAAGCTTATTGTGTGGTATACCATTGTAAGTAATATATTCTTCTCATAGGGGTGAATGCATTAGATTTCTTTTGTTTTAATTATGCACTCTCCAACAATGCATGTGACTTGTAGATATTTAATTCGAAATTTGATTGAATTATGCACCACTCAATACATTTCTTTCATTCTACACCACTCAATGCATTGGATTCC
>JAPKLW010000789.1:206603-217082 GCA_026898455.1 Plectranthus barbatus
ACAGACAACCGAACCAGCCATATTAAGAATCAAAAGCCAACATGCAAGACAATCGAATCATATATAGATCAAAGGAGAGAAATGACCGAATAGTAGGGAAATAAATTTCCCAGAACATGCGAACCACAGCAGCAGCAGCCTTCTCCTCCATCGGACACCCTCCCTCAACCACCTCTTCCAAAGCCGGCCTAGACATCTCCGAACCGCTCAGATCGCCTCCCTCGGTTGAAGCAGAACTGTCGACCATCCACGCCGCCAAGCCACCGGCGGCGACGACCCCAACACCTTCGATCTCCGACGGTGGAACCAAGCTGTCGACCATCCACGACTCCGTGATACCGGCGGTGAGAAGGGACGGGTGAGAAAACGGTGGAAACTTAGAGAATGTCATTAAAGAGCAAGGACTGCAGGAGCCACAGGTAAAGAGGACGTCACCTGCACTAGCGACTGACGGCGGGGGCAACAGACGTTCGACCACCGGAGAGGAACCGTGCGGGGTGAAGAAATCGACGGTGTAGGGGATTAGCGGCGGGGGCAACAGGCGTTCATCGGCCAAAGGGGGCGAGAAATCTTCCGATTCATCATCGCGGATGGGTGTAGGTGAGGGCTTCATCATCGCGGCTAGAGGTCGCCGGCAAAGAGAGGTGTCGAAAGGGGGGGACAGGGGGAGGGGGTTGTAGTGGCTTCGATTAGGGTTGTGTCGAATGGGGGAGAAAGGGGAAGGGGGGGGGTAATAAACGGCGGGGGTATGGGATGTCTTTTGCATTAGGGTTGCAGGGGCAGTAGGGTAAAATCGAATTTAGGGTTTATTTATTTTTATTTTTTTTGATTAAAAAATGTTTAAAATTTTTGCCAAATTCGGTAAGTGGACTAATAGTGTGGGACGGACGAAAACGGAAAGTGAGACTAATAGTGTGGGACGGAGGGAGTATATATTATTATATTTTAATTAATAATAAGATATTAAATGAACTTGAGCAATAGCCTATACCCGATCCCCCTATATAAATAAGCCTGCAACATGCCTCTCGGTTTCTGTAATCTTTGGTGCTTTTCAAACTGCAAATTCTGCAAACTTTTTCTTCGCAGCAGCTTCTTCACGCCCACAATTTTTCCCCACTTCACGTCTGTCTCTTTGCTCTGCAGAAAACTAGCTACCCAATGTGATTTGGAATAATCTTTTCGGTTTCTCAACTTTTTTTTTTTTTTTTTTTCGTGATAGAGCTTTTTGAAGTGGGATTTCTTTTCAGATACCACAGGTACCTTGTTTATGTGAATGCACGATGAAAATTATGTATTTGCACTAGCGCATGACAAAACAAAAGAATACGCACGATCTATTTGTTTCTAGTATTTATTCATCACTTTCCGTCGTATTATTTCTGGCTGAACCGAAAACCTTTTGGTTATGCTATGGGTGTTGTATATACGTATACATTATGTATGTATGTCAGAGATAGAGAGAGGATAACATCTTTGGCTAGGTCATGCACTGCTGGCTTCTTTTACCCTTTTGTTTTTGTGTAGCCTGCTAATATACTTGTGTTTATTTTTTTCATCAGTGATTTGGGTGGTGGAAGAGGAGTCATTTGATGATTATGAAGTTCAGAGCGATGGTTTTGGGTCACTTTTTGGCGATTTCGCTGGCCTTGAACGCGGGATTGTTGTACAGGGACTACTGCAACGGCAAACACAAATCCCAAAATGTTTTCAGCTTCAACAATGAGTGCAAGAATTCATCTTTGCTTCCAAAAAGGGACGCCCATGTTGCTAAAAAGGCGTTTCTTGAAACTAAATTCCAATCTTCAGAAGTAGCGCTCGGTGATGTTATCGATCTTGACCAGTAAGTGCTCTTTTTCACCTCTCTTTTTCACGCTTTTTCGCCGCCCTCAAGTTTCAGTGGGAAATAAAAGGGTCTTTCTTGTTTTACTGTTTTCTCCCAAATGAGTTTCTTTTAACTATTTCAGAGAGTTTTTTATTTTTACTTTTCTAAAATTGTGGGGTTTGACCCTCAGCTTTCCCCCCTAGTTCTTCATCCTAGTCTATACATGCATGTATTCAGACATCATCTCGGGTTAAAGTGATGAGTAATTCCAGCAATCTCCTCCCTCAAAAATGTCAGTAATTATGGTGAATTTTGTGATATGGTCTGGTAATCATGACTTCCCAGCAAGAATGAAGCTTTCTGTTCTTGTTGACTAAAACCATCATCAAAATTTCAAACTTTTCTTCAAGATTCACTAAAGCAAAATCCCCAAGTGTGGTTGAAGTTGACAGAACTGGGCTTTTCTAACAATTAAAATAAAAGGTGAGACTTGCTGAAGATGTTCTCTAATTAATTAATTAATTTGTGATTCTAAAATAAATCCTGCAGCAGTGTTTGTCTAATTAATTTAAAGGACTTGGGGGGTTGTTTAATAGTTTAAGTGAGTTGAACGGTGCACTGGCAAGGTGGAGCGATTCCCCTAACGTGCGCTTAGGGATTCACGTTATGTCAGTTAGAGACAGGGACAAGTCCTGCTGCTTTGGAACTCCCACGGTGCATGTTCGAGTATTTCTGCTTCTCCAAAGTGATTTTCTATTCCTAAGACAGTGGCATGCATGATGAGAGGCAGAAAACGGTGGTGGCCTTTCTTGATTCCCTCGTTGACCCTAATCATCATTCTTCCCTTTTGTTTTTTGCTTTGGAAAAAAAAAACTTTAAAGTTTAAAATCTCACATTCCTCCACATGTCATCCTTGTCGAGTTGAAGAGTAGATATTTTATGCTACCTTATTCTGAGGTGCAGTATGGTAAAGAATCTTTAGTGCCTTGCCAGAAGCATATTAGTCACCATTCCTTTAAAGGGTACCTCGGCCTATAGGGTGGTGGGATTTTAATAGTTTTAGCCTAAAGTATTAATATGGATAGATACAGATTCTTGAAAGCATATGTGAACCACACAAGTTTAGGTAGAATTGTTATGGAAAAGTTTGGTTAAGCATTAAAAAGTGGTTTAAGAACCATTTTTAGCTGTTTTGTGTTTTCATGTTAAGAGAATGATTGAGGACTTGATATTTACTTGTCATTTATCCAATCATTTGATCATATGATAGAGCTTGACCCACAAGTTTGGTCCTTCCATACCTACCTCCCACCCATATTGAAACCTATGGGAGTGGTGAGGACCACCTCCTTAATTCTGGACCATCCTTTGGATGTGGTGATGTTATGTCATGCTGGTTTTTGTTCTACTGCCCTTCCGATGCTCAAGTTACCCAACCCTAGACAGCACCATCCACCACACATTTCACACACTGCCTTCTGTTTCCGCCATACCGAATGTGGCATCCATTATGATGTCCATGTTATCTTGGCGTATATAGGTCTTTTCTCTAATACTTGTATCACTAAGGGGCTATAATTGGAGATACCATCGATTCTGATATAGAAGTTTTTACTAAAATAGCTTGATGGCCTACATTTGAGGTGCAGCTAGAACTATTGATTTATGTAATTGGAAGTAGTGGATTAGGTTTAAGATGAAACTTAGAAAGCTTGTTTTTTGGCATTGACATAATTGGTAATTAACATTTTATTTGATGATCAAGGGTGAATTAAAATCTAAGCATTAGGAATTCTAAAGTGTTGATGTAATTTAATAGTTATTCCATCTAAATGCTATATGAAGAAGATTAGTCAATTGATGAAACTGGAAGATTTAGGATATATATCATCTATAGCTAGAAGGGCAACTAGGAAGAAGTACCATTCACTAGTATGTGGTTTAGGCCAACTTTTATTTGTGTTTTTGCTATGGTTAGTGCGTAGCTCGGTTTCTTTAAGGGTTGAAAGGTTGCAGAAGAGAGTTGTAGTATTATCTTATTTTGATCAACTAGAGAAGATATGTTAATCTGATTGTTAAATAACTCATATCTTTGTTGCTACTGAAATAATTGAACTTTTAATTTTAAAGATAAATTACAGAAGAAATGTGTGGACAGATAGAAGGATGAGAGGAAGGAACATCAATGATATATAATATCAATATGTGAGGTCTATGGTCTCTCATTAAAGGCTGTAATAGAGGAATAATTTTAGGCTCAAATTAATAATGAGAACAAGTGATGTTTGAGTCTCTGAATTTGGATGAAGCAATGGTTGCAGAGTTGATTTAAATTTTAAGGCATTGTTGAAATTTATGGAGTGTGTTGTTCAATGAATGTACAGTGGTGATCCGACGATGTATGAAAGATATTGGCAGCTGATGGGGGACAGAACTACAGTTGTGATCCCAGGCTGGAAATTCATCAGCTATTTTTCTGATAAGATGAGCCTTTGCTGGTTTCTCGAGCCAGAATTCGCAAATGCAGTCGTTAGGCTGCACAAACTGGTGGGCAATGCTGCCACTGAAGGCTGCCATATTGTTGTGGGTACTGGCTCTACACAGCTGTTCCAGGCCGTGCTCTATGCCGTTTCCTCACCTAATGCTTCCGAGCCAATCAATGTGGTGTCGGCTGCACCATTCTACTCGGTAACTCTCCTAGCTATCAAATCTTACCCCAACCTATTGCATTGTAGGAGCCAAGAAGTTAATTTCTGCATTGATGTACGCTTTGCCATGTTTTCTGGTAGAGGAACAACCTGATGCTTTGCTGTTTCGTGGTCACGGCCTTTCCTTTCGTACTCTGTCTGTCTGTCTGTCTGTCATTGAATCTCACCTGTGATCCTGCTTTTTACTCGTGCATGCATCTCAGGCTTTGATTATATTCTGATAATGTTGCCAAGTTTTGCTGTATATTCAAGTGGGACATTCAAATTAGACATCAAAATCTGCTCATAATTGCCCACCTGCAGATCTGTATTCTGTCCCCATTTAGCACAGGAGGAAACATTATTTAGAGGCCAAGATTAATGCGTGTTGGGTTAAATGTTTTCACTTAGTTTAGGATGTACGAAAATGATGCCCAAGCACATGCAGATACAGTGGTTGAGTGATTCATACACCTCACCAAACAACACTCTCTGCTGACTTGGCGTAAACATACCCATCTTTCAATTATTCGTATGATTTCATTGCATTTATTTCTGTTTGATGGATAATGTTCATTGTGTTGCAGTCATATCCTTTGATCACCGAGTTTCTGAAGTCGGGGTTGTATAGATGGGGTGGCGATGCTCACAAGTTCAAGAAAGAGAAAGAGGAGGCGTACATTGAGCTAGTGACATCCCCAAACAACCCAGATGGATCATCAAGAGAAGCTGTGGTGAATCAAAATCAAGGGATACTAATTCACGACCTTGCTTACTACTGGCCTCAGTATACTCCCATCTCGTCTCCTCCAGCAGACCACGATATCATGCTTTTCACAGTTTCCAAAAGCACCGGCCATGCTGGAACGCGCTTGGGGTACACGCAGCCATCCTGCTATTCTTCCTACTCTCATTGCTGTTCAAGAAATTTACCTTAAATGAAAATTTTGCAGATGGGCTCTTGTCAAGGATCAAGAAATCGCCAAGAAAATGACTGAATTCATCGTGCTCAGCACCATCGGCGTGTCTAAGGAGTCACAGCTCCGCGCAGCAAAGATTCTGCAAGTCTTGTCTGACTCTCATGAGCAACGAGGGAAGGGCCAAGCATTCTTTGAACACAGCTACCATCTCATGGCGAAGAGATGGAAACAGCTCAGAGAAGCAGTGGGAAAGAGCAAACTTTTCAGCTTGCCAGAGTTCCCCCATGGGAAATGCTCGTTTACTGGCCGTACCTTTGTATCACAACCAGGTAGATTCTTCCATGATTCTTCAAAGTTATACTACATACATATCTTGCTCACTCCATTCATCATCATCATTGCCTTTGTAGCTTTTGCCTGGCTCAAGTGTGAAAGCGAAACCAACGACTGTGAGAGCTTTCTTCAAGACTACAAGATACTAACACGAAGTGGGAAGCACTTTGGTGGTAGCCCCAAGTTCGTTAGGATCAGCATGTTGCCTCGTGATGAAGTATTCGATCAATTTACAGAGCGACTTTCCAGCATCACCTCTTCATAGAACTAGGATGTTTTTTCCCTTTTCTTTTCTTTGCCTTGCTTTTTTTTTTTTCTGGGGGGGGGGGGGTCTTGTGTCGCAGGCACGACAGATTGTGATAAGGTTTTGAATCGTTTCTATACACAGTAAATATTTCCAGTATGCTTTCTAAAGATCTGTCCACATCTTTCACGCTAACAATCTAGAGAAAACTGCTGTAACAACTAAACTAGAATTAACAACATCAATTTCTGTTGAAAGATTGTAAGAAACGATTATTTCTCTAACAGCAGGGATTAACAAAATGGACAGCTTAGATTCAGACAAGATATTTTAACAACTATGCTGACAAAACCTGTGGGGTGATCCAACATTCAGATGACCCTGAGTTCGTAGTCTCCAGCAATGGTTATGTATCTCACCCATGGAAGTGCTTGATACCCACTTTTCTCGATGATCTTGAGATAACGAATCTGTCCAAACCCAGATGCACATAGATCATATGAACATAGAATAGCAATTAAGAGAGAAAATGGTTCATCTGAAAATGCTAAGGGACCTGAATGCCAGAGACTGTGAAGTATGGAATCTCAAATTTCACATAAATTGGAGCTTTTCTGTCCACTGCATCCTCAGATACGACAGAAGGGAGTTTGAACTCTGCCCTCAACATGAATTCCTACATCCACCTAAGATGAGAACACCAGTATTCGAAAAATGTTGAAATTCTTGTAAATAAGTTCTCTTGCATAAAAGTCTAACCTTGTTACCAGGAAAAGATTTGATAGTCCATAGCAGGGCCTCCTTTTCCGGAGCATACTTTGCAGATCCCAGCGACGTCGTTAAACTAGGACTTGTTGCATCAGGAGGGACGGGCAGCTCGATTGTAACACTCGTTGCCGTGCTGTACGAAGCAGTACCCGATGGAATGTCCCATTAATACTCATTTTAAGACAGGATGAAGTTCAAAGTGAAGAATGAACTCAGGAGGTGTACCTGCGTTCCTTGAACTGGCTTCGAGCTTTCACGGTCATCTCAACCCGACTCCTTGAATGCCTCTGAACATGAGCTTCCACCCAGAACAGTGGCTTCACCTACCATCGTGATCAATGTGAGCAAAGACATGGTCAAGACAATATAAATCAAGATAAGTCAGCAAAGTTTGGAACCTGAGTACTTAGTCTGTAAGTCATGAGGTCGAATACTCCATCGGGTGGAATGAAAGAAATCGTACGATCGTTCTCATATCGAGCCAGACGAACACATCTGAGAATAATAAGGTTATGAGACTCAACATAATGTGAACTTACACGAAGTTATTTTCATTCATAGACTGCTAAAGAAGACTAACTGGTGGAATTTGATGTCTTCCAAATCAATGGCTTTTGCCCTTGATGTCTGATTCTGAGACTCCATCAAGACTTTATCATTGAGGCCAAGCTTACATTCAGGCATGCCACTGAAACACCAAAAAAAAAAAAAAAAAAACATGAAATTATTTCTTACGTTCTCCATTTTTCCAAACATGATGGCAAGCTGAGAACCTCAGATGTGTCTGCATCTTTAATGCCCCGTTGACCTCTGAACGGATTATCTGCCCGTTGCTGTTGACAAGAAGATTTACTCTTTCAACCACGTCAAGAAACACCTGGTTGGATCAACAAAAGCAAAGGTGTGACATGATTTGGTTGGTAAGTTTGAGATGAAGAATTGATGGCCTTACTTCATTAGTCCTGTAAAAAATCCCTTCACTGCGCCATGACACTGCATTTGTTACAGCCATTGGAGGCCGCTGAGAAGCTTCCATTCGATAAGCATCGGTCTTGATAAACTCACTCAATATCTTAGCTTCTGTGTATTGAGGGTAACCAAAGTCCATGATCTCATCAAGCAACTCGTACTGCCATTTTGCTTCACTCATTAGTTCTTGACCATCTCAAGTTGTGTAATAATATCTATAGAACTCACCACTACAACAAAGTTATCCTTGATAGATTCCTCTTCAAACTTCTCAAAATAATGCTTGAAAACCTGCCAATGAAGGCTGGATATGACAAGAAACTCTCAAGGGATGAAACCTTGATTGAATACTATGACTACTTACATCAACAACACGATGCAGGAACACGAGTAGGCTAGCTGCATTGCAGTTCTGTCGTGATGCAGTCATCAAATAGACGTTGCTGTGTTGAATAAACACGTAGCTGACACCGTTTTCATAGCATATCGGACCATGAGACTCCATATCGCCCTACAAATTACATTTCAGAAAAAAAGCAATCCAAAATCTAAAACTCTCTCTGCTTTTGAACATGCAATGTGGGAATTTAGCTATCAATAATATGCATCATGAATTGCTGAGACAGTAGAACTTATCAAATGAAGATTACCTCCGAAGGGTTGCAACTTGCAAGATCACCTTTTTTTCTTTCTTTTATTTCTCAATCAATAATAAACAGCATAAATACATACATAAGATAAAATTACTTATCCTTAATTTCTAAGATTATAGAACAATGTACAATTTCAAGATCTTCCCACACATGAACACGGCCGTCGGCCAATACATCCTTTTCACTTTTCACATTCTTTTTCTATAATCAAGCCCAAACTCCCATTTCAGGTACGGTTTCAACCAAGCAAAAATGACACACGCATACCCGTACGTGTGTGTGTGTGTGTGAAAAGGAGATACATTTACCTCCTTTTCAAGAAGCTTAGAGAAGAACCTCTCAACCTCGGAGGCGGAGACATTGCCACGGTAGTCGCGGCTGATCAAGCACCGCCCCTTTATGTCCAGAACAAAGAGGGCCGAGGAGGCCGCCATTGATGGCTGATCACTACCAAAAACTATTGAACAAAGGGCACATTATTGCATATAATTCCTTCTGCTGCGTAACAAGATCTTGCATTCTCCACACAGCTGATTTCATGTTTCTGTAATGGTTAATTGCAATAATTAGCATTCAATTTTGTATTTTTCATATACTTTTTCTTTTTAAAAATTATGTAAATTACAACATAATATTTTCTTTTGTTTTTTTAAACTTTGAATTATTTTTAAAGTGGATTTTAATATATTTGTTATTTTGACATACCCTATTTTTGTACAATGAGAATCATTGTAATCCACTTTTTTGAGTGCTAGATCATATTTTTAGTTTATTAGCATATTATACAAATACAAATATCATTAATTATAACATAATATATATTAATAAGAAATTATATATTAATTATTATTGATAAATTGGCTGGAAATATATTGTAGTTAATTCTAATTCTTATAATAATTAATTATATTAATAAACTGAATTTAATGCAGGAGAATTGGATTAATAGTTCTCTTGAATATTAAAATGGAATATTTTTAAGGAACTTGCATTAATGAGGCACAAGATCCAATGTTGCAATAAGGCCCAAAATCCAAATATTCAAAAAGAGACGAATTGGGCTTCACTCCCTACAAACCCAATCTGATAATTTTATATATAAAGAATATTGTAATTTTTTTATTTTATTATAATAATGCAAGTTATATATCACTACTATAGTACTATGTAGTAATTAATCAACATTTTTGGTATTATATAGATTGATTATTGTTGATGCTCGATAATTTGGAGATTACTTTTTTATAAGAATACTAAATTGAAATGCTATAAAGTAATAAATGCGCAATAAATGAATAAGAACAGACTGTAATTGTAGAGCTGAAATATTTGTATTGCTTTAAATGCTGTAATAATTGCTTATTTGCATGTGTCTTTTTACAATAAATGAGGACCCTATTTGTAGGAATCCAATCGAGCTAAACGACCCTTCGCTAGTAGATGCGACTCTTCGGGCGAACTGACGTTTTGAACGGCCGCATCCTCTGCGTTGAGTTGCCTTAGTTAACACCTCCTTAAGTATATGGTTCGAGCTCTCAGCTCGAACGAACAAATCCATACACGAGAAGTTCTTTAGTTGAGAAGTCTGTTTGAAGGGTAGCTCGGCGAATAAGGAGCTCGGTCAATTATGAGATCGAGCTCGGAAATTGTCTTCATTGAACATTCTTGTCTTGAACTATTTGCTTCACACTTCTTCTTTTTGGGCTTCTTGTCTTATTGGACTCCAAAATGGGCTTGCTCATTTTTGGGTCATAACAATTATTAAACAAATTTAATTTGTCTTAGTAGTGTGTGTATTAATATAAGACAACATATAATTGAGATTTATTAATAAACTAAAATAAATAAAGAAAATGTGATGAAGATAGTGGGGCATGCAGAGAGGAATTGGAAATGCAAAAACATCCGAAGCAGAAGAAACAAAAAAACCAGAGGTGAGTTGGACAGCAATGGGATGGTGTGTGATTGACATATATATTTAAATAAATATGGATGTGGAGTTATAAGTTTATGTTAAATAAAACAATATATGAAGAGAGAGAGAGAGAGAGAGAGAGAGAGAGAGAGAGAGAGAGAGAGA